>CATNEM010000136.1:1795000-2080000 GCA_950096795.1 Macrostomum cliftonense | reverse complement strand
AATCATAATAATTCATGATTTATAGCTCTTGAATCAGGACAATTTTTGCGACAAATAAGACTCAAATTATTTTAACAGATTAGCCTGTAATCATAACGTTGCATAATTGCAGAATCATGTTAACAAACTTTTGCCGTAAGGATAGCACATGATCCAAAATTATTATGAGGCATAAACCTAGAATCATGATTATTCAAGAGCCTAAAATCATTATTATTCAAGAGCCTAAAATCAAAATTATTCAAGAGCCCAGAATCATGATGACAAAAGATCCTAGAATCATGATGAAAAAAGATCCTAGAATCAGAATGACTCATAAACCTAAACTTATAACGAAATATGAGCTAAAATTGTTGATTGATAAGCATGAAATCATGATGACGAATGAAAACAGAATGACAAAGAGCCTCGAATGATGATTACGGATAGGACTTGAAACTGAAAGCCAAATAAGCCTCGAATCATGATTACCGATAGGACTTAAAACCGAATGACAAAGAGCCTCGAATCATGATTACAGATAGGACTTGAAACAGAATGACAAATGAGCCTCGAATGATGATTACGGATGGGACTTGAAACTGAATGACAAATGAGCCTCGAATCATGATTACAGATAGGACTTAAAACAGAATGACAAATGAGCCTCGAATCATGATTACAGATAGGACTTAAAACCGAATGACTAATGAACCTCGAATCATGATTACAGATAGGACTTGAAACAGAATGACAAATGAGCCTCGAATGATGATTACGGATGGGACTTGAAACTGAATGACAAATGAGCCTCGAATCATGATTACAGATAGGACTTAAAACAGAATGACAAAGAGCCTCGAATCATGATTACAGATAGGACTTGAAACAGAATGACAAATGAGCCTCGAATGATGATTACGGATGGGACTTGAAACTGAATGACAAATGAGCCTCGAATCATGATTACAGATAGGACTTAAAACAGAATGACAAATGAGCCTCGAATCATGATTACAGATAGGACTTAAAACCGAATGACTAATGAACCTCGAATCATGATTACAGATAGGACTTGAAACAGAATGACAAATGAGCCTCGAATGATGATTACGGATGGGACTTGAATCTGAATGACAAATGAGCCTCGAATGATGATTACAGATAGGACTTGAAACAGAATGACAAAAAGCCTCGAATGATGATTACAGATAGGACTTGAAACAGAATGACAAAAAGCCTCGAATGATGATTACAGATAGGACTCAAATCAGAATGACAAACAAGCCTTGAATGGTAATGACGAATAAACCTTGACACAGGATGACAGATAACTCTAGAATTATGAAACCTAGAATGATAGGTTTGCAACTGCGCCTACCATTATGCTTGACTATCAAGCTTATAATCACGCCATGGAAAAAAATAGGACGCACGCTTAAGAAATTTTAGCCAGGGATAATTAAATTTTTCCTTCTTTTAGACTTACCAATCAGCATCGTGCTCAAGGAAGACTTTTTAACAGATTTTGGCTTGTACTTTTCTCCATGAAACAGAACTAATAGCAACGATTTTAACACAATACATGAATGGTTTAATTTGACTGCAGGGCTGCCACATGGCTTCTTATATATGCTCACTCTTTTAAGCCAAATTTGCCAAGTTCAGTACTCTAGCTAGGCAAAAAATCATTACTAAAGAAACGTACACACAATGCCTGAGCATTTTTCTCTTAACCCTTGGCACCACCAGTCAGACAAAGTTGGAACAGTGTACTCGAGCTAGGTGCGAAAATTTTAATCTTCACTTACTGCCAACACAATTCAGCCAAACACGGAACTGTGTACTCTAACTTTATGACGCAACGTTTTTACAATCAAAATTTTGACAATGCAGTGATTGGGACTGTGGGCTCTAACTTTACGACGCAACCTTTTTTAATTAAATCACTAATTTGACAGTGCAGTGATTGACCATTCATGGCCTCGCTTTGCGCAACTTATTGCAGAAACTTTATGATGCAATCTAATTTAGCTATACTTGGAGCAGTGCAATCTAGCTTTATGACGCAACCTTTTCAAATCACAAATTAGACAGCGCAGGTTTTAAGCATTACTCACTCACTAACTGAGCACAAAACTTTCTGACGCAATCTACAATAAAATCACCATTCTGACAGTGCCGAGTTTGACCTTTGTTGGCCTCGCATTAAAAGCATAGGAAAAACTCGTTTTTCGAATATTTAATCCCCTTCCACTTGGAGAATAGCTTGCAAACTTTCACCGTCTCATCCTTGAAGAATTTGCAATCTTTTGGAGCAAATTTGATCAAAATCCGTTGAGCCGTTCGAGCTCTACATCGTTACGGAGATTACGATACATACATACACACATTAGACATTTAGTATAGTAGAAGATAGATAGATAGAAGATAGATAGATATAAGATAGATAGATAGATAGATAGATAGATAGATAGATAGAAGATAGATAGATAGATAGATAGATAGATAGATAGAAGATAGATAGATAGATAGATAGAAGATAGATAGATAGATAGATAGATAGATAGATAGATAGATAGATATATAGATAGATAGATAGATAGAAGATAGATAGATAGATAGATAGATAGATAGATAGATAGATAGATCGATAGATAGATAGATAGAAGATAGATAGATAGATAGATAGATAGATAGATAGATAGATAGATAGAAGATAGATAGATAGATAGATATATAGATAGATAGATAGATAGATAGATACTAGATAGACAGATAGATAGATAGAAGATAGATAGATAGATAGATAGATAGAAGATAGATAGATAGAAGATAGATAGATAGATAGATAGATAGATAGATAGATAGATAGATAGATAGATAGATAGATAGACAGATAGATAGATAGATAGATAGATAGATAGATAGATAGATAGATAAATATATAGATAGATAGATAGATAGATAGATAGATAGATAGATAGATAGATAGATAGATAAATAGCGGCACTCACACTCCATATCGATGAACACATCGGAGGACCTGTCAGACCCAGAGCCGGCATCGGATCTGGTCAGCAGCCGGAGCAGGTTGCCCATAATTCGAAATGGATTAGCTGGGGCTGGGCCGGCACGTCAGGCTGCAGAAGAAACAGCAAAGAAATTACAATTATCAACAGTTACCAGCAAGCAGCAACTGGATAGATATATTTTTGAAGACAGAACGAGAGAAGTTGCACAAAAAATAACAGTCTAACCAAAGCTGAACATGCAGCAAAACTAAGGAAGTTTATATATAAGCAATTTAAGAAGCCGCAGAGAAAGACAGCACACTGTGAAAGGAGGGCTAGAGAGGGACAGAAAAAGCCTAAAAACTTGACTATAAACGTACTTGTTAAAGCGTGCAGCGAGTGTAAAGTGAAACTCAGTCAGATTTTTAAAACTAGCGCGTACAGCAATCGCACAGGGCACATCCACAATGCTATGGGGTGGGGGAGTGCAAAGCACAGTACTGCAAAACACTGCGGCTTGGCACAAAATTAATTAGAAATTTAAGCAAGACAGACAGAGAGAAACATTGGGCCAGCGATGCAAAGCCAGGCTGTTCATATCAGCTAGGGCGAAGGACAGGACAAAACCCTAAATAGCACACTGTGCCGTTGGCCCGTAAGCTCAAAACCTCGGACCCACCCACCCAAAACAAAAACTGGCGAACCTCCTTTCCAAAACAAGCATTAAATAATGCATAAAAATAAAATAGTTCTGAGTTCAGTTTCTTTTGCGTATAGCGCAAAATTACATCAACATCACTGTGCTCACAAAAAGCGCTGACTGAAAAACACCTATATCTCGTTTTTTTCTATTTTCTGGTGACGCCCTTGCAAAACAAAAATAAGGCAAGCGAACTTAGCGAGCAAAACAGCAACACATCCCTAACATAAAAAACCAAATAAATAAATTTGGCACAGTATTAGTTAAAATCAAGTTACTTAAGCCGATATTACTTTAATATAAGTCATTTAGCTAAAAGAAAAGGGTTGTTTACAGCTTTTTGGCGAGAAACGGGTTGATGAGTGCTGAGTAGGATGCTGAGAGGGATTGATGAGGGCTGAGTAGGATGCTGAGAGGGATTGATGAGGGCTGAGTAGGATGCTGAGAGGGATTGATGAGGGCTAAGTAGGATGCTGAGAGGGATTGATGAGGGCTAAGTAGGATGCTGAGAGGGATTGATGAGGGCTAAGTAGGATGCTGAGAGGGATTGATGAGGGCTGAGTAGGAGGCTATGGAGGGATTGATGAGGATTGAGTTGGATAGTATTGGTAAAGCAGGTTGATGAGAGCTACATTTGATGGAGGTAGGGATTCATGATAACTGAGTAGGATGCTAGATTGGGATTGATAAGGTCTATGAATTGATTGGATACTAATTGGTGAATGACAGATGCTAAAAAGTTAAAGTAAAAAACATTGACTAATATTTGAGTAACAAAGTAATAGTTTTAAATTATTAAAATATTATTTAAAATGATTATTTGCCAAGCATAGCCAGTTTTGCCTTACAGATACTAATTTGTTATTTTATGGCAAAATTGATTATGGGGACACTTATAGTAATGGTTTTATGTTACTTACCCTTTATTATAATAGAATACTAATATAATACCATATAGACTATATAGACCACAGAAATACTAATATCCTTACACTTTTGTGGATTTTACTTTAAATATTCAATAAAGGATAACTATTAGTATAAAGGAAGTCACATATGCTTGTACCATACAAAAAAGTAAGAGGACTAAAATAAAAAATTACACTATTAAGGACAAGTGGTTAGAATGTTTAGAATAACAATAAGGACTAGTAACTATGTTTTTTTAAAATACATACATCTAAATAAAGGCATATTTTCATTAAAAAATTAAATAGAGAAACTTAAAATAAATATAAAGAACCTATAATTATCCAAGTTTTTGGAAAGAAGTTTTATTTATCATTTTTTTAAATTTTCTATATACTATTCCATCAGTGTGACTGCTGGGCAAAATCAAATTAGTAGCACAGGGTATGGAAAAAAAGCGCAGCCAAATAAGGTGGTTTAAAAATGCTTAAAAACTGTATTTAAGAAGTTTAAAATATTTTTACCAAAGTTGAAAAGCATAATTATTTACCTATGTTTAACTAAAAGCTAATACAAGTATACTAATCTAAACAAAATCTATACTGCTAAGTGCTAAATAATAAGTAGCCATGGCAATTGGCAAAGCAAAGTAGTAATTTATACTTATAGGTTTTACTGTTTTGACACTACTTAAAGTCACATTTAACAAACAATGAAGGAATGTCATCACTCATCAGGCTTTCTGTGAATCCTGTCAGTGACTATCACATATCTCCTTGACAACTACTTTTTCTTTTTGATTCCTTTTCTGCTAGAGGAAAGGTGCTGGGAGGATCCTTTTTGTAGATTATAGAGTAACTTTAGGACATAAATTTACTTTAACTAACTTTCTAAATAAATTGGTACATACACATGTAGAGCAGTAGAGTATATAAAATAATTTCTTATCAATCAAAATTTGGTGATAAATCAGTATACAGAAATTAGCAAAGCAAGCAAAATAGCGCAGGTTTTTAGCGCAGTTTCAATAATAGCGCAATGCACTAAAATAGCGCAGCAGTAGTCACACTGTATTCTATACATGCTTGATACCCATTTGACTTGTCCAAACTAAATGGGTAAAATAGCCACAGGCCAAGGTAAGCCACAAAATTGGCAATATAAGTTGCAAAAGTATTCAAAATTGGGGAGGTAAGTGGTAAACTTGGGGTGTAGGTTGAAAAGAAGGAAAAGAATAATGCAAATTTGCAAATAATACATTTAAAAAGTAAGGTATAACCAAGATGACTAGATAGAAAGGAGGCAGAACAATGTACATACAGATGTAATAGGCCTTACTTTATCATAGTAGTTTAAACCATTTCTTAGAAAATATGCACACCTTTGTTTTAAATTTCAATAATTATTTTGTTTGAATACACAAGTATTTTTGTTAAATATTGTTAAAAATTGTTTTATGAAAATAATGAGCATTATAACAGAGAGAGAGAGACTGCCCAAGAGGCAAGAGATACAAGTTATTTGCAAGAGGCAGAGAAATTACCACCTTATGATGAGAGAGAATACCTGCTGAGGCAGAGAGAGTATACTACTAGAAAGCAAGACAAACTGCCATAGTGCAAGATACAGGGAATTAGGAAGTTATGGCTAGGAATATTAGGCATTAGGAACATATAGGCTATGACCCTCTAATCCAGGGAATGCCCTGTACATTTTGGACTAGGTTTACTGCTTGGCCTAGTAGAAATGCTACTAAACTATTTGAGGATTTTGTAGAATAGAAGAAAAACCTAGAACAACTTTGGTGATACACAGCAGTAAGATCAAAATAATTTTATTAAACAGCCCTACAACAGAGAGAAAGAAGGGAAATGGAAGCTATAATCTAAGTGAGGGCATATTATAAGGCATGAAAATAAATAACTTGCATTTCAACAACTATATAGTGTTCTTGATAGGTTTTTCTTTGCAAGAGCACAAATTAGCTTTTAAATAAATTGATTAAAGCTTTTGATACCATTGAACATATTTGCTAATATATCTTCATACTCGCCCAACACCCATCTGACCCATCTGAACTAGACAGGTAAAATAGCCGCTGGCCAAGGTAAGTTGCAAAATCGCAAATGGATGTTGCAAAATTGTAGATAAAAATTGCAAAATTGGCAATGTAGGTAAAAAAATCAGTGAAAATTGAGGAGGTAAATTGCAAAATAGAGGGGGTAAGTCAAAAAAAGGAGGGGGTAAGTTGCAAAAAGGAGGTGGTAAGTCACAAAAAGGAGGGGGTAAGTTGCAAAAAGGAGGGGGTAAGTTGCAAAAACCTTTTTTTGGTCCTTTGAACTTTTGCCAAAGTAAATAGCAAAATTAGTCGCAATTGGGGAGGTAAGTTACAAAATTTTGCTAAAACTAAGTCACACCAGATAGGTGAAATTTTTAGGTTGGGCATGTATGTATATCTTTACTAAAGTATTCCTTTGCCAAGGACAAATTACCTTATGAGGAAGTGTCTATTTGCCAGTGGCTATAGGATAAAGCATTGTCAACTAAAACAAGGGATCTAAAAACCAAATAGGAGTATACCATTTGTATTATATTACTATAAAGTAAAGGATATATCTAGGAGTAGGACTGTTAAATTTTATATATTGAAAGTGATGTTTTATATATAATATATGCAAGGTTAATGGCAATTTTAGTCCTTTTGTAATGTTAGATTTTATAAAAAATACTAAGTGCTTTTAACAATCAACATTTTGCTATATTCTTTAGACTTAAATCAAAAATTGACTAGAGACTATAAGTGTGGGATATCAAATTAATTAGCCGAGACCCTAGTGTTAGTCAGCCTAGGCCCTAGGGCCTAATATTAATAAGATACCAAAAATCACAGCAAAAACTAGCTTTAGCTATTTAGCTGGAATCTGCTCTGTTTGGTTTTTTATTCTGGAAAATAGGACAAAAAATGACAAGTTTTTTATTTCACCCATTAAGTATTTATTTTAAGGAAAAATCAAGCTATTTGGACCAACTGTACATAAAAAATTTTAAGCCCTACTAATGCCATGGCAAATTGTGCTAAGTGGAAATTAGTAAATATATAAATGACTTTCTTGTTTGGTTGACAATGCTTTGCCTTTTGTCTTAATATTAGGCCTGCGTACTTATTTAGATACCATAAACATGTCCATAAGAGCTAGATTAGGATAAAGGGCTAATGTCATCATTGAGATAAAATGTTTTGTAATCAACAAAAAGATTTGTAAATTTTAGGACTTAAATAGTTGCTACTATTTCTCCTTAAGTACAAAATAAACAATAAACAACAAGGGCCTCGTCCGTATAAGTTTAGCATAGTATATCTATCATTTGACTTCAAAATTTGTGGCACTGGGAGATGTTTTTTTGAGCTTGTGTGGTCGCGCTTGTTGTTGTTGCGGTTGTAAAGAAGAAATAATTGTGGCAGTGGGGTCTGCCCCTGTTTTTTTTTTCTATTTTTTATTAATTATTTTTCTTAGGTAAATTTTTATGTTTCCAGTAGTTGTATGTCTAAAATTTTCCATGCGATGTTCCATTTTTTGTTTTAATTTTTCCAAATAGCGCCCTGGGAAGTGTAAGTCTTTTATCTTCCAGAACCTGTAAATTTGTGACCCTTCGTGTGATTTTTGTTAAACCAATTTTCTTGCCCTTCATCTGGATAGCTATTTTAAAAACTACTTGCCCCATGCTCTGTTTATTGTTTCCATAGCTTGTTTTTTAATACTCCAGTATCATGTTCCATTGCACGTTTTCTTGTTTCCAGTCTCTTTTCCCCGATGTGGAGCCCCTTTTTCTTTGTATATATATGTATACCCGATGACGAAAAATTAGGAGCGTTTTTGGTGGTGTTTTGTTCGTTTAGTCGTTTAGTGTCTTGGAGTTTGTTTGTAGCGTTTACCCTTGCCTTTGTGACCGTGAGTTGTAGTAGTTTTATCTTTGTAGTTTTGTTGCGGCCTACTCTTAGTTTTCGTTTTTGTATATCTTATCCTGTTTCTGCCACTTATCTTGGTTCGTGTGATAACTCTAGTGAAGTATTTTTGTTTGGTCGGCAATAAAAGAGAAGGATAGCTTAATTAATTGAAGTGAAAGAAGAACTTGTTGCCGCAATCTTCAGAATCTCTTTGGAGTATAGATCCGCAAAGGAGATCAATAACTCTTAAAGTTATTCGAGCTTTAAAACGGATTGGTGGTAGCCTACCCTTTCATTACTACTCGTGAGTAGAGTAAAGCAACAGCCTTAAAAAAATAGGAAGATTTAAAGCAGTTGAAGATTAGCTAAATTCAAATTCGGTCAGCAACGCTTCTCAGCCAGACTACTCTGTGCGTTCGAGCCAATTTTCGACCGTTCCGGCCACGTGAACAGCTACCCTCCCCCAGGATTGTGGACCCTGACGCAGCCGGAGTCTCCCTACTGGAAAATTTGTTAATATCAGAACAACAATTCGAATTACGGATGGGAAGAATCAATTTCTTTTAATTTAAAGCAACCCGCGAAGAACCGCAGAACAAAATTTTCTTCGTTTCCCCGCGACCACATAATCCTTCTCGGCCGGTGGTTCGAAATTGGTGCAGTCGACTTTAGCAAAACCGCTGATGTTGGGAGAGTCCGACTGCCAGGGCTCACAATCCTGGGTGGAGGGTAGCTGTGATCGACGTAGCCGAAACAGTCGAAATAGGCTCGAACTGACAGAATTAGTGTCGAATATGAAGCGTTCCTGCCTCCTGTTCAAACTGCGTAAATTCTTTGTATTAATTTCTCGTCAATCTGACTCAACTTTCGGACTATTCTACTAGTCAGTAGTATTGTAAGGGTAGACTGCCACCAAATCGGTATTAAGTTCGAATAAACTAGTAGAAATCAGAGCTGTCCGAGTCTGAAGTCCGAAATGAATTGCTCTCCCTCCCACAATTAGAGGCAGGCACTATCTCCACTTCACCTACACTCACTAGCGGTCACGGCCGGTTACACGGTCAGTTACACTGTCGCAAAACGTCACGGTTTGAACAACTTCCCAAAATTACTATAAATATAGAAACAAGGGGGCTGTCCAGAAACTGTTAACAGAAAACGGGAGCACGCAAACAAAAAACTGCATGATTAAAATGGATAAAGCAGCGATACTTTAGAAAACAAAACAAGGAGACAAAAATTGGAAAAGGTAAGCCCAGAAATTGTTGAAATCCAAGGGCTACAAATTGAAGAAATAAAAAATCCAGAAGTAGATACATAAAATGGGTACATAGGAAAACATAGAAAACAAACATTGGGGCCACAAAATAGGGAGTAAAGTTTTCATAATGGGAGAATAATGATGTCAGTGAAAAATAAACAAAATGGTGACAAAAGTTGGGAATTAAACAAAAATTGGGAACAAACTAATTTACTAAAATTATTATTATGGTCATTAACGAAATTACTAGTTATTAATTAAAACTAAAATACTAATCATTTAATTCCAGTGGTAGCCGTCCTACCACACTTGTAGTACCCCTCGTAATTCCATGAAGTTAATTTTATCTGGTTTTAACAAAAGTGGTTGAGTTACACTGAGGGTCCTGCAAGTTTAACTGTAAATTAAATTATTTACAACATCGATTTTGTCATTAATATTTTATTGCAGTTATATGTACTGTTGTGTCCCGAGACGGACCAGCCGGTCCTGCTGCTTGCCAAACAACCGTCGCGCTGCACGCAAAGGCGGAAGGCCGGCAACCAGGGTCGCAGCGAACGCACAGGCCCTGGTGACTATGTCCCCGCGCTGATCCCCAAAAAAGGAAACACTTGGAATCACTCACGATTAACTTCGTCGTATACTTCGCGCGCTCGCTCGCCTCGCGGTTCTGCTGTTACTCTGGCGCTCAAATTGTCTTGTTTCGTATCCTCAGGGCTCGCTTCGTTCTGTTTAGTGCTAACTTAACTGGTTAGTGCTAACTTAACTGTGTCACACACAAACGCGGCCGTCTAGCGAGAGCGACGGGCGGCGCGCAGGATAATATATATTTGAAAATTACTTATCTGAGCTAAGCCGGGGGGGAGACGGCAGACAGCGCTCATGAAAAAAAAATTAGACTGGCTCTGCCTGATTGGTTAAGAACGCCACAGGGCGCACGCAGCATAAGACGAAATCTGGAGTGGCGGCAAATTGACTGCCAGCTTAGACTGGCCGCGAAAAGTACACTGCGCTGCTAGCACGAACAAAAACAATAATTATGATTTTCGTCTACATGCACCAAAAAACAACTAACCCAAAACAAACACGAACTCCAACAGTACATGCATATATGGTGGATACGTGGCTTCAAGACTTGACCATGCAGCCAGTTCTTACTTTTTGCGCCCTCTGCTCAAACACGCTTTGTAACCGGTTCATCTAAATGTACATCAGGAGTGTAACAGCCCTCTCCTACCCCTGAGCATGGGACTAGCGATGGTCATACACGGATTGCAAGAACTCTCCGACTCCGACTCTGTGACCCTTCGTCACGTGACTTATTTCAGCCTATCAGAGCGATGCAACGGATGAAGGTCGGATCACATTCATCACAGCCACGGTAATGCAAATTAGGAAATATGACGCACAAGTGCAATGAATCAGAGGGCTAAAAATAGCATCATGACACATAGCAGACAGGCAGCAATAGTACAGTCATGTTTCATAGGCTAAAAATAGAAGCGTAACTCACATGCAAGATGTTTACAATAATAGTCACATGACAGGGTACAAGATAAACAGGCAAGCAAAAAAATAGAAACAGGACTAACGCGGGGATAGACGATGGGGCCAAGCTGGACCAAGAGTAAGTTGTATAACTGACTCATGGGACAGCCTGGGAAAAGGGGCAAGAGCTAGGGCATTGACATTAGCAAAGTATTAATTCCTGACAAAAGAAGCTTATTATCCAAATGAGTGAAGCCACTACTAGGGACCTAAACTAGTGGCTCACTTCAGTTGCACTCTCAAAAAAATAATAAGTGGAACTAAGGAAAATCAAACAGTTAATGAGTTTGTAGACCAACTCACACCCCTCTCAGCATTTATTCGAAAATAAACTGCACAACATTCGTTTCTCCGTTTGCCAAAATCTTCATCCGCTTAGTGGGGGCTGCTACAAGTGTGGTGGTCGATTCTTCAACAACCAGTGACTTCTTGACAGTTGACATTGGCGCTGATCCGCACGGGTCGGTAGTCGCAACAGCCCTTGTAGGAGCGTCGCTTAGGGCTCAATTTCATAAAGTACCTTAACAGTGCGGCTCGAATTCCCACAATAGTATTCGGCGAATAGAAGCTGCCGTCTGACTTACGCAGAGTCGCATAGAAGTAGCGGATCCATTTGGCAATTTCTTCCACCGAAGCAGTCGCGTAATCCACTTTTAAATTATTCTCCGCCAACCAGGCCGTCAAGCGGTTGATCACAGCTTTCTCCTTAGAGACAGTCGACTGACATTCGTTGTCGCGTTCCAGTTGAGCGGCCGGACTTTCCAATTCGTCAAGGTTACACAAGGTTTCCGGATCCGAGCTGAAAAGTTTCTCTAATTCCTCGCTGAACGTGCAATCCGCTATCAATGCAGTCAAATCGTTGCCCGTCCTCTCAAACTTGCTGGACACACTTTCAATAAACATTTTGTCGCGACTTAATCCAGACACCGTAGCGTAGCGAAAATCAATTAATGGAGGATTCAGAGCCCATTCGATTACAGACGCCATAGTCAAAAAGCTTTATGCACTTTTCTATAAACTCTCCCCTCAATTTTCATCTCTTCTTATCGTTTCTCGAAAACCGTGCAGGAATGACTTTGTCTATGGTCAAAAGGCAATGATATTCCTACACGCAAACTCGTGCGTCAATGGAGAGATAGTGCACGGCTTGCAAGTGCAACAACGCCTAGGCAAGCCGTGCTTCTATCACATTGTCATATGGTCTAGCCAACAAGAGAGACGAAATAATGATGATTTAATATAGACAAAACGAAATTAGCGTGCAGCAATGCGATTGTCACGCACGCTTATTTCAACTAGGGTGACAATCGCATTACCGCACGCAAATTTTGTTTTGTCTATATTAAATCATCATTATTTCGTCTCTCTTGTTGGCTAGACCATATGACAATGGCAAAATGCACTCGTTTTCGTGCACGAATATTACATTGCTTCAGTCCATACAGCTGGGATCGGGTACCAGTTTGAGCTGGGTAAATTTAGTGTGGGTGTTGCAGCCCCTCCAGCCCGTCAGGCTGAAAGCTGTACACAGCACTCGGATGCGCCGCGCAACTAGCTGCGGCTGTGCCGTTGGGCTGTACATCTGATCGAAAGGTCGGGTGTCTAAGTTTATTTTATTTTTATTTATAAATACTAAAAAACATACAAAAGCTAGCGTTTATATCAGTAAAAAAATAGATACGTGACCTTTCAACCAGATGCACAGGCCGAGGGCTTTTACAGCTGCTCAGTCCTGACGGGCTGGAGGGCCGCCGTAAATTTTCACTGCTCAAATTGGTACCTGATCTTAGATGGGTAAACTGGAGCAATGTGGGATTTATTGCACTGCTCAAGAGCACGAACCAGCGACTTCCAGTCATAAAACAGTGCCCTAGCCACTTGAGCTACAACTTGCAATTTAGTCAAACAACACGAGCGCCTATTACAAACCGGAGCTCGAGGCTTCAATCGCAGAAATCTTTCTCGCCGAGTTGTTACCGCAGCGAGATTTTTTCGTATAGCGAGTTCTCTTGCACAAAGTTTTACTACGTAGCTTTTTCCTCTTGAGTTTTTTTTTCAACAGAATATTCTTATGTAATTGTAGCCTCTTACTTGCTACGAAGAAGCCTCACTGCGGGAAAAACTCTTGCGGGAAAAGCTCATAGACTCTGTAAAACTATCTGCATGCTTGGTTTTTATATGTAAATGTATGTGTACCTGAAGTATTATTTGCACCCGCTGTTCATTAGCAGAGCCAGTACAATAGCCTATTTGTTTGTCGCATTACAAAAACTGAAGCTAACAGCATTGTTTATTATTTATTCGTTGCATCGCCTTCAATCATTACCTCCATATTTGCTCCTGTTCATCATTTGAGCGATCCTTGATCCTTGATCCTTGATTCTTGGAGTAATTAATGCCCTCCCAATAACGATGAAGCATGGGGAAGTTAGTTAAGGCTCACGGAACAGCCGTGGTGGATCCGCAAGTATATTAGTTCAGAAGCCGCGTGCGTAGCCTGACTGAATTTCTTGCATCCCATTGATTTAGTGAATCATTCTCAGAGAATTGAGAAATATTCAGAGATCATCTTCGCATTATACTACTTTCAGTAACGGAGTACCCATAGCTGAATCTTACTGCTGAAAGTCTGAATTCAGGTGTTGTATAGTGAATATTTCCCTTACATGCATGTGCCCTTAGGAGAGTCTCTGATTCGACCTGTCTCTAATGATCGGCAATTAAAGTGCCCAGTTGCAATTGGGGTGGTGCATGGCGGCCACCGAGGTCCTATTTTTTTATCGTGGTACCATTCAGATACCAGCGCTGCTTGAGGGGTAAGGTATAGGCCTCGCCCTTGAGAATCCAAGTCAACCCGAAACCATAGAATATCTTGGGTGGCGACAGCGTACATGTATACCTGAGGCCTGTGAATCCCAACCAAGAATTACATGTAATGGGGCCACTTCTTCTTTTATCAGTAAGCTGTAAAAGTTTGAGACTTCGGTGGATATGTCCATTAGAAAATATCTTTTGAGGACTCTGTACTCAGCCCAATCACACCTAAAAAATCAGTTTTTAAGTTTGATATGTAATTTTGACACGGTCTGTTTACACTAGGCATTTTTGAATAGTTTTGGATGGTAAGATATTAATTATTATTCAAATTGTTACGGGGGTAATTTCGGAGTGCAAACGATTCTTACAATTAATGTCTCTAGCTTTGTCTGTTGGATTTACTCTTTTGACTCATATCTTTTGAGTAAAGGCTAGAATTTTCTAAATTTAGTTACAAAATTGCCTCACTAAATACAACACGCGCTTGTGTGTGCTGTAAAACTTCTGGTGAAGTCAACATCCCATCTAAGTACACAGGGGAGAAGATACAGTGACGGGCTAGGCTATAAAAAGAATTCTCAACTACTCAGATACGTTCTTCCACATGTGAAGTCCGTCCCCTGACTCGCACTGACAGACTTGCCTATCATGTTAGCTGGAAAGGAAAATTATCGATGAGGAAGGGAAGGCCACAGAGTGAGAAAACACTCTGTAAGTGAAGGGGCTGACGCTCCCCGTACACTTTCCTCCGTTCACTTTCTTCCCCAGACTGACCTGAGTCTTTCCTCACTGTACAGCCACACTATTCATGCACGTGACTGTACAGGCACAAGACATGACACCCTAGCTGATGGAAGCGCGCGAACCTCATCAGAGAGCTACCTCCCAATGCTAGAAAGAATTATTTAGTCAGGGGCTACTACCTTTTGCAAGCAGAAATTAACTTTGAGCCAAGCTACCAAGCCCACAGAAACCTCAGCAACATTTAAAAATTACGATCAAACATTAATTTACTGTACATGCTGTTATTCTAAGAAGAAATCTAACTTGCGCAGTGCGCAAATCAACATGCCGCCACGTTTGGGGCATCGGTTTTTCCGGTGCGCTAGCTCTCCAGGTAAGGTAACCGCGTCAGAACAACTTCTCCAGAAAGATTAGAAGGTCTCTCAATTTCACTTTCATAGTTCGCACTCAAGAAGAATTTATTGTCAATTTTAGGTTGCCGACGAACCATGGCTCTGTTCGTAGTTCTACCCTCCGCTTACCTCTTCGTGCTGCACGCCGTCAGAATCAGGCCAAGAGATTTCAGCGCGAAACCCAACGGGCCTTTCAACGCGAGCGCTAGCATGAAATGCAGCGATGTGGCCAGCCGGTTCCCCGACTCCATTCCGCCCCTGGTGCACTGGACCAGCAAGGACGGCCGAGTTCCCGCAAAACTCATTCCGATTGTCAAGTCGTGGAAGCGGCTGCTGCAGGTCAGCATCAGCAACAGCACCGGAGGCGGCTTCTCGCCTCACCAATGGCACTTCATGCACTGGGACGACCAACAGATCCGCCAGCTCGTCTCCAAGCACTATCCTCGCCTCACCCCGAGCTACAACAAGCTGGTCAACGGTCTGGAACGATCCGACATCGGCAGACTGGTCGTGCTGCATCACATTGGCGGCGTGTACGTAGACTTGGATGTGGAGCTGGTTCGAGACCCGACGCCCCTGCTGAGACCGTCGCGACTGGGGCGAGTCGGACTGTCGCCGAACTTCAGCTGCGAGTCGGCCGTGTGGAGTCAAGAGCCCGCT
Source organism: Macrostomum cliftonense (assembly GCA_950096795.1). Lineage (NCBI taxonomy): Eukaryota > Metazoa > Platyhelminthes > Macrostomidae > Macrostomum > Macrostomum cliftonense. The sequence goes on along the minus strand of CATNEM010000136.1, from coordinate 2,064,030 downwards.
GCTCACCCCATGTTCATCTTCAACATGACCTCCTTGATCTCCAATGCAGTCATTTTGAGTCGAGCGAACCACAGCTTTCTGAGCTTTGTTCTCAACGAGTGGCCGCCTTGGTTCGAGCAGGAGTGGGCAAACAAAACAAAGAGACTGGACACGCAAGCCGTGTTCGTGACGGGACCCATGATGCTGCAGACATTCTACAACAGGTACACGACAATGCGGCAGCGAGACCGACCTGCAGACTGGTGCAGCGACATGCTGGCCAAGTCGGATGCCTTCCAGCCAATCAGCGACCCTTATTACGGACCGAAACGGATGAAGAGCGTGTGCGCCAAGGCAGCCGAGCTGAGTGACACTCAGCAGCTGTACTGCAAGCAGTTGGCTGGGGAAAATTTCAAGGAGAAGCAAGTGCCCAAGAGCTCGTACGCGGTGCACAAGTTTATGCACCTGAGCTACGCTAGCCGCTGGAAGACGGCCGCATCGTCGACGTTTTCATCAATTTTTCCCATTTTTAGTTGCAAAATTTGAATAATTTAGTTTCCAAAAAAAATTAATACACTTGAATCGACCCAGTTGGTCCCATTCTTTATTGATGTTATTGACATCCTCAAATTATTAGTGCAGAGGTTGATGTTTTGGATGTAACTACAAATGCGGATAATCAGTTCGGTAAAAATGGTATTGAAAGTGGGGTGTTTCACCGTATTTTAAATCGTTTGACAATATTTTGCAAAGTCAATTCATTTCCTTTTGCGAATATTTGTTTTAAAACAACATTTTCTAAATTTACTACTTACAAGTTCATTTAGCCGTTCATCATATTTCAATATCGTGTTCTGTTCAGTGTATCAGCAACTTCCCTATTAAATCCTGCATTTTCATTGTCGAACTTTTCGTCAACTTTCACCCGCCTTCAAAACCAGATCGGTATTAGTTGGTAGGTCGAGCCGTGTGGCAAACAGGCAATCGGAAATTCACGCCAGATGCCTACAGATTGAAAACCTGCATGCTAGCGAAATCTGTCACCCCGAAGGTGCAAGTGGAGAATTTTGAAATCGCCCCGTTGCGTGTTCAGGACAGAGCAGATGAAGCTTGAAAGCTTTTTTTAAAAAAACCTGCTGAAAACGATGGAGCTTTGGAAAGTTGAGAGACTGGGATTTAGTCAGCTGCTTGCTTGCGCTGCAATGCATGATGACGCCTGCCGCAGGGGAACCGATAGGTGCGGGATATGTCCTCCTGATGCAGAGTTTTGATGCAGCAAAATCTCCCGACGAAAAGCCCGGGCCGCTCTAGTTGGTATAATGGGGGAGAAAATTCCCACGAATGAAATGAAAAACTCCTTCGTGTCCAAGCATCCCACGGATTTCGGCTTTTTAACACGGCCACGTGGTACAGAAACTTCTGGGTGGCGAGGTAAGGCGGGGAACTATTGGGGGACTAAGGAAAATCGGGAGCTATTAAACGCTTGTTCTCCCCCTGGTTCCTGTCTCCATCTTTCACAAGTCTCGGCAAATTCATCGACTTAGCAGAGCCAGCAGCCAAGATTGACAGGGGCAGGTGCCAGAACGGGGGTGATGAGGCTGCGATTCTATGCGCTGATAAGGTGCTGCAAAGACCGATAATCTTTCTTCGAAGGACCTTTTAAAACGTGTTGAAAAAAAACTTTTTTAGAAGAGGTTCTTATAGGTTGACTGTAATTTTTACTTGGGTCTTTATGTGCCGCACTGACGGAAAAAATGTGGCAGAAAGGGTTGTCAGTCACTTTTCCGCGACTTCTTTACTAAGCCAACCTCATTGGGGCTACTTATATATGAATGGCTTGCTTGTTCACTTGTACTTTTAGTAATTTTTGGGACAGGAATTCTTCGTTTTTTACGGGGTTATGACCCGCAAAAAGTTTGGATTGAGATTTTGGAGTTCTAAGCATGGGATATCGATTCGAGTTTTAAGGAAAAGAATATAATAAAGACGAGTTTTCAGGGAAATCAGATAGGGACTCGAGTTTTAGGGAAATGAGATAGGGACTCGAGTTTTAAGGAAATTAGATACATGTAGGGACTCGAGTTTTAGGGAAATGAGATAGGGACTCGAGTTTGAGGGAAATGAGATAGGGACTCAAGTTTTAGGGAAATGAGATACATGTAGGGACTCGAGTTTTAGGGAAATGAGATAGGGACTCGAGTTTGAGGGAAATGAGATAGGGACTCAAGTTTTAGGGAAATGAGATACATGTAGGGACTCGAGTTTTAGGGAAATGGGATACATGTTAGGGACTCGAGTTTTAGGAAAATGAGATAGGGACTCGAGTTTTAGGGAAATGAGATAGGGATTCAAGTTTTTGGGGAGTGGGATAGGGACTCGAGTGTTTTAGGGGAAATTAAATAGGGGCTCGAGTTTTTGGGGATTAAGAAACTTGTAGTTGGTTTTTTAAGTTTAGATTAGATCATTAGATGATTAGCAGTGGGACTTAATTACTATCCCCATTATGAACCTCATTGATGTCATTTTTAATTTGAAAGTCATCTGGGTTAAACAAAATTTGAATCAGCAGCTTGTTTCAAAATCATGATTCAGCTATCTAACCATCTGGGATGCAAAGGGATTCTATGAAATAAAGATTACTAATTGATTGACATGCTAAAAATCTAAATAAGCATGGCCTGACCTTCTTTGTTGAACAGCCCTTGTGCTGATTCCCCCCTCTGACGTTTCATGCAAGGTTCCACAAGCTGTCTTTGTTATTCTAAAAGCTCGTGAAGCATTTTTGCTTCGAAACAAAGACAACTGCTGATTTTTAAGTGCCCCCTCAAGGATGGGAAGTTTATAAATTGATTCACCAGCAATTCTGTCTATTAGATTTCGATGCATTGCATCTGCGGAACAATTATCCAAGCGCCCAGTAACAGATTCTAGCATCCTCCAATCAACGCATGAACCAATGGGACGAACCCCTGCAAGCGGTGGATGTCATTTATCAAGCACAAAACTCTCGGGATCTGTTCGTTAATTTTTCCCCTTTTGCTTATTTGCCTAGAATTCTTCTCCGGGGCGTCCTGCCAAATCTATCAGCAATGATGGCGGCTGGCTTATTGAGTCTTCTCGCACTTGCTGGACTCCTGAGGTGCGCCATCAGCCAGACTGACTATTCAAAGTGAGTCCAAGACAGCCTGTTTGTCTGTCTGTCTGCCTGTCTGTCCGTCTGTCTGCCTGACTGTCTGTCTGTCTGTGTGTCTGTGTGTCCGTCTGTCTGTCTGTCTGTCTGTCTGTCTGTGTGTCTGTGTGTCCGTCTGTCTGTCTGTCTGTCTGTCTGTCTGTCTGTCTGTCTGTCTGTCTGTCTGTCTGTCTGTCTGTGTGTCTGTGTGTCTGTCTGTCTGTGTGTCCGTCTGTCTGTCTGTCTGTCTGCCTGACTGTCTCTCTGTTTGTCCTTCTGTCTGTCTGTCCGTCTGTCTGTCTGTCTGTGTGTCTGTCTGTCTGTCTGTGTGTCTGTGTGTCCGTCTGTCTGTCTGTCTGTCTGTCTGTCTGTCTGTCTGTCTGTCCGTCTGTCTGTGTGTCTGTGTGTCCGTCTGTCTGTCTGTCTGTCTGTCTGTCTGTCTGTCTGTCTGTCTGTCTGTCTGTACAGTTCAATATTGGTTGCTTCAATTAATTTGTTTTGATTAGAGTTAAATCTATCATGGGTTATTTTGGGCAAAGCTTACAGACCATAAGTACGAAGTAATTCCCAGCAAAAATTTTTCTAAATTAATGACTCGTTTCGCTGCATCTCGCCAAGAAATTACGCAGCTAATTAACGTTCCCATGGAGTTGAGGAACTGTGGATACAAGGCGCTGGCATGGATAACTTCTGACCGAGGCATGCGGTCCCAATTTTCATATCCTTGTAGCGCTGTCGAAGCGGATGCCGCATCTGTTGGATCTGTTTTTTGGACAAACACAGAAATTCTTGTGCTGTTCGCCTCCACTCAGCCTACCATGATGGATTCGCTGGGCTTTCCAGCCGTGGGGATTAAGAGGGATAAGAAATATTGTCAATTAGGGATTTTACAGTTTTGATGATGATGCTTGCAATCAATCATTGGTCATGTTTATCAGGGCAGCTGGCAATCGTTGGGTGCGTTATCAACAGGGACATTTTATTTATACTTACCTTATCTATTTATCTATCTATCTATCTATCTATCTATCTATCTATCTATCTATCTATCTATCTATCTATCTATCTATCTATCTATCTATCTATCTATCTATCTATCTATCTATCTATCTATCTATCTATCTATCTATCTATCTATCTATCTATCTATCTATCTATCTATCTATCTATCTATCTATCTATCTATCTATCTATCTATCTATCTATCTATCTATCTATCTATCTATCTATCTATCTATCTATCTATCTATCTATCTATCTATCTATCTATCTATCTATCTATCTATCTATCTATCTATCTATCTATCTATCTATCTATCTATCTATCTATCTATCTATCTATCTATCTATCTATCTATCTATCTATCTATCTATCTATCTATCTATCTATCTATCTATCTATCTATCTATTTATCTATCCATATATCTATTTATCTATTTCTGGTGTATTCGTATTCAGGGCAGCAAGCACAGAATCGGTGAAGGAACACATCAGAGCGCTCTACATGAACATGGATGTTCCGGAAATCGGCCCTGGTGATGGAGGTGGAGTCCTGAATGTTTCGCTCAACATTGGCAGCATTTTGAAGTTGGCTGATCACGTGAGTTCACAATAAAACATCGCCGTGATATGCTAATCAAATGAACTTTATTTTTCCAAAACCCCCAGCACTTGGACTTGGCGTTCACCCTCGATCTACGCTGGCGGCACAAATTTCTGGACATGCTGATGGACACAATGGAGGCCATTCCGCTTAATCGTAAGAAGCTCTGGACACCGCAGTTCGTGTTTGTAAATGTCCAATCGGTCACTGAGGATCAGAGCTCTTTATCACTGCATCTGTCTGGAAGAGACTCTTCTAGCAGGGCCGTTGTGTACAAAGTATGGTAAGTTAAAAAGAACTGTACACGAGGTTCGGATTATTAAAGTAACCTTAGAGCAAGAGACAGTCGACTTTAAAACACAGTAACTCCCACTGCATTTGCACTAAAACAAACACCTCATTCCAACAGCCACCTCACTCCAACAACCCCTCATTCCAACAGCCACCTCACTCCAACAGCCACCGCAATCCAAAAGTCACCTCACTTCAACAGCCACCCCACTTCAACAGCCACCCCACTTTAACAGCCACCCCACTCCAACAGCCACCTTACTCAAACAGACACCTCACTCCAACAGCCACCTCATTCTATCAACCCTTCTCATTCCAACAGCCACCTCATTTCAACAGCCACCTCACTCTAACAGCCACCTCACTCTAACAGCCACCTCACTCCAACAGCCACCTCACTCCAACAGCCACCTGATTCCAACAGCCACCTCATTTCAACAGCCACCTCACTCCAACAGCCACCCCACTCCAATAGCCTCCTCACTCCAACAGCCACCTCACTCCAATAGCCACCTCACTTCAACAGCCACCCCACTCCAACAGCCATCTCAATCAGTAAAAGAATACAGTAAAATGTCATGAATCAGTAAAATGTAAACTGTCAAAATATTAACGCATTTCTGCCAGGCATCGAGCTAAAATTCGTTGCGAAGGTCCGGCAATGCAGCATCCTTTCGGCGACATCCTTTGCGTTCTAATCTTTGAAGAAGGTCAGATTCAATCAAGTTATTCTTGGAAAACAAGAGAATAAAAAATTTCTTTACACACAGTGATTGACTATTCCAGCGAATCCGGAGAACCAGCGCTCGATACACATGAGTTTGGCCAGGGGGCACCAGCTCAACTGCACCCGGGTCCAAGGCCAACGCTATTCGTTTGTTTACAGACTGTCGAAACCGTTTTCAGATAATGGTAAAACTTTTGTTTAGATTGCAGATTACGCAGCATTGAAATTATTTACTTTATGGAGAACTTCATACGACTTAGTTAAGCTTAATAGTTTTTTTAGACAGTTTTCAGACAGGCCTAAAAAGTAGTTTTAGCAGCTTGTAGAGCTGTTTTTAGAGCAGTTTGTAGAGTGGTTTGTAGAGCGTTTTGTAGAGCGGTTTGTAGAGCGGTTTGTAGAGCGGTTTGTAGAGCGTTTTGTAGAGCGGTTTGTAGAGCTGTTTTTAGAGCTGTTTTTAGAGCAGTTTGTAGAGCGGTTTGTAGAGCGGTTTGTAGAGCGTTTTGTAGAGCGGTTTGTAGAGCGTTTTGTAGAGCGGTTTGTAGAGCTGTTTTTAGAGCGGTTTGTAGAGCGGTTTGTAGAGCGGTTTTTAGAGCGGTTTGTAGAGCGGTTTGTAGAGCGGTTTGTAGAGCGGTTTGTAGAGCGGTTTGTAGAGCGGTTTGTAGAGCGGTTTGTAGAGCTGTTTTTAGAGCAGTTTGTAGAGCGGTTTGTAGAGCGGTTTGTAGAGCGTTTTGTAGAGCGGTTTTTAGAGCGGTTTGTAGAGCGGTTTGTAGAGCGGTTTGTAGAGCGGTTTGTAGAGCGGTTTGTAGAGCGTTTTGTAGAGCGGTTTGTAGAGCGGTTTTTAGAGCGGTTTGTAGAGCGTTTTGTAGAGCGGTTTGTAGAGCGGTTTTTAGAGCGGTTTGTAGAGCGGTTTTTAGAGCGTTTTGTAGAGCGGTTTGTAGAGCGGTTTTTAGAGCGGTTTGTAGAGCGGTTTGTAGAGCGGTTTGTAGAGCGGTTTGTAGAGCGGTTTTTAGAGCGGTTTGTAGAGCGGTTTGTTGAACATTTTCTCGCGTAGTTTGTTTAGTATTTTGTACAGCAGTTTGTAGAGCAGTTTTTATAATGCTTATGCGCAAAAGTTTGGGCAGTCAAACAATCTAGCTCGTAAATTCAACAATTCCAGGCCGCAAGTTCCAATTCTGGACTCGAATCTGCATCAGAACCAGCTTTGACGAGATGCTTCCAGCCGTGAGGCAGTACGGCCTCTCCTTCATCATGGTGCTGTTGTCCTTGACCACTGTGTACTTTTTCGACCGGTCAACTCGACTGTTCATCAACTTGGCCCTGCTGCACATCCTCATCTTCAACTGGTCGCCATCGGGTCAGTACGTGAACGTCATTGATATCTGGTACGCCATGAGCACTTTCGTCATCTGCTGCTGCCTGCTGGCCGCTCTCTCGAAAAGTTTCAACGATCCTGATGACGAATTTTTGGAGGAAGCTGCCGCAGCTGAGGATCCTGGTGGTCAGTTGGCCAGATCTGGGAAGCACAGCTACAACGGGGTGAGTTGGGATTCGTGTCAGATGGGATTCGTGTCAGATGGGCTATCTGTTAGATGGGATTCGCGTCAGATGGGACTCGTGTCAGATGGGATTCGTGTCAGATGGGATTCGTGTCAGATGGGCTATCTGTTAGATGGGATTCATGTCAGATGGGCTATCTGTTAGATGGGATTCATGTCAGATGGGCTATCTGTTAGATGGGATTCATGTCAGATGGGACTCGCGTCAGATGGGATTCGCGTCAGATGGGACTCGTGTCAGATGGGATTCGTGTCAGATGGGATTCGTGTCAGATGGGACTCGCGTCAGATGGGATTCATTTCAGATAGGATTCGTGTCTGATGGGATTCGCGTCAGATGGGATTCGTGTCAGATGGGATTCGCAGTCAGATGGGCTATCTGTCAGAAAGTATTCCATTCAATTAGCTACTCAATATTTCACGCACCCCGGCAGACAATGATCTACCAAAAGGATCCAAAAGCCTCAAAATGCACGGCCATCTCCGAGTCCACAGCGGACAATTTGGACCTGTTCGGCCTGTCAGACCCGATGCCGCCGCAGCCGCACCTGCCGCAGGCGTCGTCCACAAGGCTCACAATAGTTGACCGGCAGCAGCCGCACCTGCAGCAGCAGCAGCAGCAGAATCTGCAACAACAGCATCGATTTCATCAGCCCCGTAGGCAACGAAAACTTCGGAATTCGAGCTTAGGACGTCAGCGTAACGGCTGCAGCCTGTTGGCCATGATAGTGCTGCCAGTCTGGTGGACACTGTTTGTCGCCACCTTCTGGACTGCCACGCTGCTAACTGCGCCCAGCTGCGAGAAGCTGACTGCGGAGTGCTTCAACAGCGCACTGTAGCCATTTGGTGGAGGTGCAGGAGCTCTCTCTGTGAAGCTTACTGGTTTTATTGAAACTGTTTGACAAAAATAATTACACTTCATACACTTTTAGGGTTTTGATGAAGAATGCTAGAAGAAGGCTGGTTTTCCTAGAAATATTTCGATTTCACGATTTAAATTTTAAATTTTTAATAAACAATAAAACAAATTTGAATTGATTTTATGCTAACGATCAAAGTTTTGGTTAGTTAAATTGGGCACTTACTAAGAAGCCAATTACTAGCGAGTTTTTTGTCTTGCTCTTCCGATTTTTCCCCCTGTACCTTGAGTGTACAACCCGTAGCGTTAGTTGTACTTGGTGTTTAATTTTTTAATTGTACTCTAAATGTACATATAACTGTTACGTTCACCAAGTCAAAAGCCGCGGCTAATCAATGATTCTAAAAATAGTTTCCTATTTTCACTGCAAAAGTTTCCTTTCCGATCTCCACAGTACGAGCCTACTTTACTCTGTTGCAGAAAGTCCACTAGAAGCAATTTTTATACGAGCTAGATATAATAAAGAAATTCGCCATTATGAAATCCAATTAGACGCGTTATTATTAGGTTACTAGGTCAGTCGGGATACAAAAAACCTGCCTTTAAATGGATGATTCTTCTGTACAACATGAAACCCAAGACATACTTTCTACGTAAATATTATTTGTCTTCCATCACTTATCGTAAATTTTTTAATACAACTTTGCTTTATTACTCTCTTAGATGATCATGTACTATGTAAATGACTTACTACGTAAATTTCTTCTCATTTGTACGTTAAAAAACTGCCGCAACCACTCAAGTTATTGTTTTTTAGCTAAATGCTATTGAAAGTTAAATAATTACAGTTTACAAATTTATTGCATGTCTGTGTTTCTAACATTTATATCGTCTGCTTCAGGACTATAAATAATGGCGTACGTTATGACCTGAAATGAACTTAAATCACTCGTAAAAAAGTATAATGTCAATAGCCTGCGTTAGTTTCCCTTAAAAAAATTATTTTTAAAGTACAAACTGACTTTTGACCGCTCTTGCGGAAGCCCCGCAGTTAAATAACAATATAAAACTTGAAGTTTATCGAACCATAAAGCAGATTTTCTTTATCATCTTTCTGGTTTGGCTTTACTGCATGCTATATGGCCATATCTTGGCGGCAAACAAAATATTCTCCAATAGTTTTTGCCCGGCAAAGTACTTGTGCACTTCACTACGACTGAGGCATCAGCAAGCCAATCTGAATTTTTTACAGATTTTCTAAAAAAATGACATGCTATTTTGCCTACTTAAAGTAGGCTACTTTTTTAAAAGAGTGAAATGTTAAAAATAATTTTACCGCAAAAAAAGAAAGAAGAAACAAAAGAACTAGCCAATGCATTAATTTTCTAGTTATTTTTTGTTGCACTTTCTTAGTTTTTACTCATAAATTAATAAGGAGCAGCCAAAGCGTCGCATGCGTACTGACGATTGCCTTATTATAGTTCGTATATTTAATATTGATCTCGAATTAACAAAACGCCTGTGTGGGTAAAGCGGCGGCGGTGGGGGACCCGCCGAAAAAAGGTAGAAAAGCAAATTATAATAAATAATGTAGTTGCGCGCACAAGACAATGAAACTTTCGTACCCTTGGCCAGGTCACACAAGGGGTGACGCATCGCTTTGCAATTACATAAAAACAAACCAATTTTTTTCTCTATAAGTTTTGTCAAACTTTAAATTTCTCAAGAAAAGCTCTCTGCGTGAAAATAACACACCAAATGTTTTGTCAGCCGCGTCAGCTGCTGCACAAAAACAAAATTTCCAAATTAGGAATACAAACCTAAATGGTGATTTCCTAGAAACGATGTTGTTATTATTAATGATTAATAAATAAAGATGAGGATGATAAATTCGAGACGCTAAATAAATTATAATTTTGCTTAGCTTTGCGATAAATACTACTGCGCTAACGTTTTTATTGGTATTAAAGCGGATATAACAATAATATTATACAAAACTTCTAAATAACAAAATAATTCAACTACATGCGGGGTGCGCGCACAAGCAGGAAGTGAGTGGTGAGGACTTAAACTATGCTATATCGCAAAGGTTAACTAAGGTCAATCACTTTGTATTTGTAATAATACAAATTCTATTTATAGATATATTGCATAATAATAATAATAATAATACAGCAGTAAGCAAAAGGTTCCGACTGATCGATTGACAGGGCAAATGGCGGGTACACGGTGTATCAAAATGGTAAACCAGATGTCTTTCGGGATAAAATTGAGAGCGATTAGCAAAAATCCCAGTTTGGGAAGTTTTAAGAGGCCCTAGTTAGACGGGTGGCCTTGTCCATATTGCGCTGCACGCGGTCCTGGACTCGAACCTTGGCCTCGGCCACCTGCAAATCAATGCCCAGACGAATTAAACTTTCATTCTCGTTGACTAAACGCAGAATTTCCATTTCAGTTTGGACGCCCAAAACGCGTTGACGCTGGTTGCTAAGGCGCAGTTCGCGAATGCTTCCTTGGTTACCGATAGCGGTAAATAGCTTGATTAGGTAGGGGCCGGTCAGGTTGTTAGAGTCGAGGCAGAGAGTCTCCAGGGTCTTGTTGGTCTCCAGGGCGGTTAGAAGGCCGGCAGCCTGAAGCGAAAGAGGGGGACAAAGGCGATTAAAGATGACAGGTGATTGACAATGACACATGGAAGATGACTGGTGATTGAAGATAAGATTTGATTGAAGATGACAGGTGATTGAAAATGACAGGTGATTGAAGATGACAGGTGATTGACAATGACACATGAAAGATGACTGGTGATTGAAAATGACAGGTGATTGAGGATAAGATTTGATTGAAGATGACAGGTGATTGAAAATGACAGGTGATTGAAGATAAGATTTGATTGAAGATGACAGGTGATTGAAAATGACAGGTGATTGAGGATAAGATTTGATTGAAGATGACTGGTGATTGAAAATGACAGGTGATTGAAGATAAGATTTGATTGAAGATGACAGGTGATTGAAAATGACAGGTGATTGAGGATAAGATTTGATTGAAGATGACAGGTGATTGAAAATGACAGGTGATTGAAGATGACAGGTGATTGACAATGACACATGGAAGATGACTGGTGATTGAAAATGACAGGTGATTGAGGATAAGATTTGATTGAAGATGACAGGTGATTGAAAATGACAGGTGATTGAAGATAAGATTTGATTGAAGATGACAGGTGATTGAAAATGACAGGTGATTGAGGATAAGATTTGATTGAAGATGACTGGTGATTGAAAATGACAGGTGATTGAAGATAAGATTTGATTGAAGATGACAGGTGATTGAAAATGACAGGTGATTGAAGATGACAGGTGATTGACAATGACACATGGAAGATGACTGGTGATTGAAAATGACAGGTGATTGAAGATAAGATTTGATTGAAGATGGCAGTTGATTGAAGATGACAGGTGATTAAAGGTGACAGATGATTGAAAATGACAGTTGATTGAAGATGACAGGTGATTAAAGGTGACAGATGATTGAAGATGGCAGTTGATTGAAGATGACAGGTGTCTGAAGTTGACATTTATTGAAGACAGGTGATTCAAGTTGACAGGTGATTGAAGATGACAGGCAGGTGATTCAAGTTGACAGGTGATTGAAGATGACAAGCAGGTGATTCAAGTTGACAGGTGATTGAGGATAAGATTTGATTGAAGATGACAGGTGATTGAAAATGACAGGTGATTGAAGATAAGATTTGATTGAAGATGACAGGTGATTGAAAATGACAGGTGATTGAGGATAAGATTTGATTGAAGATGACAGGTGATTGAAGATGACAGGTGATTGAAGATGACAGGTGATTGACAATGACACATGGAAGATGACTGGTGATTGAAAATGACAGGTGATTGAGGATAAGATTTGATTGAAGATGACAGGTGATTGAAAATGACAGGTGATTGAAGATAAGATTTGATTGAAGATGACAGGTGATTGAAAATGACAGGTGATTGAGGATAAGATTTGATTGAAGATGACTGGTGATTGAAAATGACAGGTGATTGAAGATAAGATTTGATTGAAGATGACAGGTGATTGAAAATGACAGGTGATTGAAGATGACAGGTGATTGACAATGACACATGGAAGATGACTGGTGATTGAAAATGACAGGTGATTGAAGATAAGATTTGATTGAAGATGGCAGTTGATTGAAGATGACAGGTGATTAAAGGTGACAGATGATTGAAAATGACAGTTGATTGAAGATGACAGGTGATTAAAGGTGACAGATGATTGAAGATGGCAGTTGATTGAAGATGACAGGTGTCTGAAGTTGACATTTATTGAAGACAGGTGATTCAAGTTGACAGGTGATTGAAGATGACAGGCAGGTGATTCAAGTTGACAGGTGATTGAAGATGACAGGCAGGTGATTCAATTTGACAGGTGATTGAAGATGGCATGTGACTGGCATGTGATTGACAACGCTATATAACAGAAGCGCAAACCTTGGCATCCGTGAGGCCGCAATTGGCAGCCTGCAGTTTCTTCAGCTTGGAATTCTTGGCCAGCGCGGCCCACAGGCGGTCCCAGTCCTGGCCGGAGATTTCGCGCAGGTTGTTCAAATTCAGGTCCACCAGCTCCGCCGAATTGGCGTCCAACTTTTTGATGCTGTCGTTGACGTCAGTTGGATTCGGCGGCTCGTCAGCCATGGCTTTGATCAGCTCGGATTTGGCAGTGGCTGAGAAGCCGCCCTCGAGTGACTGGCCCGAGTTTTTCACCGAATCCCAGTACTGAACCTGCAGATACGGGTTGGTAGTGCGGTGGTAACTTAGGGAACTATTAGTGGGATAACTGAATTTTACAATACAGCTTTAATGCCTGAGGATTTAGAAATTATCGATTAGACTCTAAACCGCATTAGAATTACCTCTAAATCGCACGAGAATCATATCTAACACTGCATGAGAATCGCTTCTAAACCGCATGAGAATCACATATAAACCGCACGAGAATCATATCTAAACACTGTATGAGAATTACCTCTAAACCGCATGAGAATCACATATAAACCGCACGAGAATCATATCTAAACACTGTATGAGAATCACCTCTAAACCGAATGAGAATCACATATAAACCTCATGAGAATCGCCTCAAAAACGCATGAGAATCACCTCTAAACCGCATGAGAATCATATCTAAAACGCATGAGAATCACATCTAAACCGCATGAGAATCACATCTAAACCGCATGAGAATCATATCTAAACCGCATGAGAATCATATCTAACACTGCACGAGAATCACATCTAAACCGCACGAGAATCACATCTAAACCGCATGAGAATCACATCTAAACCGCATGAGAATCATATCTAAACCGCATGAGAATCATATCTAAACCGCATGAATTCATATCTAAACCGCATGAGAATTATATCTAAACCGCACGAGAATCACATCTAAAGCGGATGAGAATCACATCTAAACCGCACGAGAATCACATCTAAACCGCATAAGAATCGCCTCGTTTTCTAGAACCCACGAGAACAGTCCATAAACTGCCTTTAGTCGCTTTCAAGCAGCTACAGAATAACCTCTGACTGACAGATTATAACTTGGAAATTAGAATGGGGACGATGAATGGCTAAACGAAGCACGCCAAAATTCATCACTAAAATGGCTATTCAAGCACTCAAACCCACGCGTCCATTCTCAACGCACATCTCGCAAGTGTATCATCGCTGGAAAAAAACCAACCCTACCCTGCTCATCAGGTCAAACACGATTCAAACTTATTATCCGACACTTTAAGCAATAGGACAATTACAGACGAAAAAACACATTCCCAAAAATGGTTAGATGGTCAATAGAAACTGCCACGCAAATAGAAAAGGGTTCAGTGGTAAGAGCAAACATTTAGCTATGGAGCCGCATGCTGCTTGGCCCCCCGTGTTTTTTTATCAAAATTAATTACTGGATAAAAACTCGTGTGCACAGTTTCGTTATTTTAATCAGCTAGTTTAGTAGCGTCGATCGGGCTAGAGTTTTCTTCCCTTCTTCTAGAGTCTTTCTTCCCTCTCTCCTCCCCCTGCCCCCTCTCTTTTCTCTTCCTGTCCCTTCTCTTTTCTTTCCCTGTCCCCTCTCTCTTCACTCCGTGTACCCTCTTCTCTCCCTGTCCCTATCTCTTCTCTCCCTGCCCCCTCTCTCTTCTCTCCCTGCCCCTATCTCTTCTCTCCCTGTCCCTATCTCTTCTCTCCCTGCCCCCTCTCTCTTCTCTCCTGCCCCTATCTCTTCTCTCCCTGTCCCTATCTCTTCTCTCCTGCCCCTATCTCTTCTCTCCCTGCCCCTATCTCTTCTCTCCCTGCCCGCTCTCTCCTCCATGTCTTCTCAGATGATCCTATCTTGTTTTTTCTTATCCCCTCAAAAATACCAACATATTCTAATCCACTCTCTTGCACCAGACCAGCACAGCATTAGTTATGCAAAATCACAGCGCACAAACCTGATTCATAATACTGCTAAAGCCCAGCGCAGCGGCCAAATCAACAATCTCCTCTTCGCTGGCATTGCGCAACACGTCCTCAGTCTCGGGATCGAGTCCCATATCGGCCAGATCCTGATCGGAGAACGCTTTAGCTGGCGGCTCCTTCGGTACAAAAACTTTGCCGCGAGTTTTCTTCTCGTAGGGCACCGCCTCGTCCCAGTCCTTCTCCTTGGCTGCCTGGTCGCGCAGGAATTTAATAAGGCGCTCCCGGTCAAAGGGACCCGTTGGAGCCTTTTCAGTCTGATTGCGGCATCGCTGGGAAGGCGGCAGTAGGGAATTGTCGGGATCTAACTCGCTGTTGAGCTCTTCGATCTCTTCCGGCGTGAGCTTCTCAAGCAGTTCGTCAATGTCGATGTCCTCGTACTCTTTCAGATCCTTGCCGAATAGTTTGGTTGGCATGGTGCAGGTGCAAGGGCTGGAATGCATTGAAAAGCCAAGCTTTGTTATAGCAAATGGAATTCTTGGTACAAGCAATGACTTCTTCCATTGTATTTTGTTTAAGAAGCTTTTTATAAATATTTTATAAAATATGTCCTTACTTATTACAGCTAAATAATGAAGGCATTAAATTTAAATAAAACAAATTTACTAGCAAGTTATACAGGACCTTTTGCTCTTTTATTTTTGCCTAATAAAAATAGAAATGAACAATAATATGCCTACCTCTAATTTATGCAATAATTGAATAATTACCTATTTATACAAAAATCACAATAAAGGTTATTCTTATAAATAAAAAACCCTAGTCATTATATTCATTTAAGATAGGTTAGACTTGCCTTTGACAAAAAGCCTCAACCACTATGATATAGATTATTAATACATTTATCAGTATTTGTAACAAGGGGATTGATACTTCTTCTCAAAAATTGCTTTACCATAGAGTCTTCTAGAAAAATATGGGACATGCTAATATAGAACTCACAGCACTATTTTTATGTGAATTTTGATGACCAAAAATTTGAAGTTTTATATATCCTAGAAAATATGTTTTCAGATAAAAATTGTTTTATTTAGGCCTATATAACTTGATTCTTTAGCTTCAATATAAGTGAAGTGAGCCACTAGTTAGATATTAGTCGTGGCTTCACTCTTTAGCACTTAGAAAATTTCTTAAATGTTAAACTTTTTTCCTCGGCTGTCCCTGAGTCTGTTTCTCAACACACTCTAGGTCCAGCCTGATCCCCTCGTGACTCATGATCTATTTTTAGCCGCGTGCACTTCTATTCCCTTGTAATGTGATTGTTATTGTAAACATCCCTGCGTGAGTCAGTTTCTATTTTTAGCTCGTTGTTTACCCAGTATCCTGTCATGTGACTGTCTCCCCCGCGTGAGTCATGCCTCTATTTTTAGCATATGACGTATGACTGTACTTTGCTGCCTGTCCATTCTGCGTCCTGTTGCTATTTTTAGCACATGATTCACTGCCCCTATGCGTCACATTACCTAATTTGGTCATTTCCCAACTTTTGTTCTTTAAGGCTTTGTCAACATGTTTACGGGCAAAGCTCTATATAAGCAAGACCCCTAAACCGGGAATTCTGCACAGTTCGTTTCTCTACCCTCCTGCTCGCCTGGTTCCGCGTTTCCTTGTCTGCTCTGCATGGTTAATGTACGATTGTCAGTTGTCGAACCTTACTAAATAATAAACTGGAAGATCAGCGACTTAACGACAGCAATTGGAAGGATCTTCTGCTAGTCTTCTTCCTTTGGCAATCTCCTGCAACTCAGCCGACCGCGGTGACGAGCCCGGAGATTCCTGGTGGCAGCACCCGCTACTTCAAGATTGGTCGTTCTACTAAGTTGTACATCACGCTACCAACCCCGTGTCGAAGTTCTCGAGACCCGCCCATCTACGAAGGAGAACGGAAAACACAACATTGGTGTAGCAGCGGTGGAATCCGACATCGAACGCCCAATTCAAAGCGCCCTTTCGTATTTGCAACTCGGCCGGACCATGTACAACCTATTCAATCGAAGCAGAGAAGACGACGAGCGCAGCGTCAGCAGCCGGAGAAATGCAGTGACCAGCTCGGCAACAGTTGCTGCGGCCGCAGCAGCTGAAACGGCTCCAGAACCAGCCTGCGGCAGGCGCAGAACATCAGCCAGCCTGCCGACTGACGACCCACCAGACGAGCTTCTCGAGGATCTCAGGCAAGTCAACGACAATTTTGATCTTCGAGCGCTCCTAGGCACTCTTCAGCGCCAGCTAGACAGACCGCCGCAGCAAAGTAAGCAAGTCAAGATCGTGAGGTACACGCCGCAAATGGACATCCGCGTGTGGCTAGCGGCCTTCGAGCAGCGATGCGAGATGGAGAACATCGTCGAAGACCGCGAGATGAAGAAGCACCTGCTCGCCAGTCTGGACCTCGCTACTGCTTACCCGGCTGTCCTCGGAATGGATCTGCCTCGCCATGCCCGCTACGAGGAGGTCAAACAGCGCCTAATCGAGCGATTCGCCCGTCGCACCGGAGCCGATGAATGCCGAGAGCGTCTCCGCTGTCGTCAGCAGGGGAAGAACGAGTCCCCAGACGAATTCGCCGACGACCTGCGATTTCTCGCCGAGCGTGCCTACCCGAGACTTCTGCCAGAAGATCGAGAGCGAGAGATGGCCGATCAGTTTCTCGCTGGTGTTCGCACGACCCCGGATCTTCGCGAGTGTCTCTACCGAGCTCGTCCGCAGACGCTGACCGACGCCCTGAGAGAGCTGTACCGTCTGGAAGGCGCCCGTGAACTGGCGCATCGCAGCGCTCAACCCCCGGTCAGGATGATGGGCGGGGAGACGCAGGAGCAGCCGGACGTCATGACCAAGGCCGTCCAAGCCATCACAGACACCCTGCAGAAGCAACAGGCTCTTCTCAGCAACCTGACCAGGCAGCAGCAGCAGCTATGGACCCAGCAGCAGCAGGCTCCGCTCCAGATGCAACAGCTGCTGCAGCAGATGCACTCGTCATGGAACCCGCCTTCGCCGCCGACGCAACAGCCGATGATGATGCAGGCCCAGCCGATGATGATGCAGGCCCCGCCGATGATGGCGCCTCAGCAGCAGCTCCCAGCCCAACAGCAGCAGCTGACTCCGCAGCAGAGTCCGCCGCGTCAGGCCGTGATCTGCTACCAGTGCGGCCAGCCCGGTCATCGTCGTACGCAGTGCCCGTTCAACCAGCAGCCGTCGGGAAACGTGCATCCGGAGGGCGAACACGGCAACGTCCTCCGCGAAGCCCAGACCCCGGCTATCTGGCCGACTGCGAGTGGTCCCGCGAGGAAGCCGCAGGACCAGAAGAGCCGCTAACCACCGCCAGAATCTGAAAAGGAGGGTGGTGAGACTGTAAATAACTCATTTGTAAATATTACTCATTCGCGTGACGCTGACCCCTATGTGACTGGCCGTGTGGCACGGCGCGAGGTTGCTTTCCTGCTTGATAGCGGTAGCAGAAAAAGTTTCCTTGGCGCGTCCACATGGGCCGCTATTCGTTCTTGCATGCCCTGTTGTATTATTACTCCCGTTTTTCCTAATTGCGTTACTATGTATGATGGAACGAAGCTCCCGCTGTCCTGCAAGGTGACTATCCCCGTTGAGTTTGGTGACTTCTGTGAGGAAGTCGAGTTTTTCGTCACTGCCGATCAACAATGCCGACCAAGAAGTTCAGCTGCAGCGTCATCTACGTCTCGGAATCTCGACGCCGCTGCGCACGTCCGACCTGATGTACCTGCAGGAGAAGTCTGAACCCGAGTCTGAAGTCAGGAGAGTCGCCGACCAACCAGCTGAGACCGACAACGCCTGGATCGACGAGGTCGAGATCAACGACAAGCTGACGCCTGATCAACGTCAACGAGTCCGCGCCCTACTCGCCGATTGCAGCGCCGCGTTCATGAAGCATCGCCTGGACGCCGGGCTGACTCACCTAGTGACGCACGACATCATTCTCAAGGACCAGACCCCAGTAGCTCTGCCGCCTCGCCGTATTCCTCCGCACCTCAAGGAGAAGCTCGACGATATGCTTGACGAGATGCTGAAGAAGCGGATTATCCGGCCTTGCTATTCGGCGTACAACTCCCCGATGATGATCGTGCCCAAGAAGGACGGCAGCATCCGCATCGTCCACGACTTCAGAGCTCTGAACGACAAGTGCGTCTACCGACCCTATCCATTGCCGCTGATTCAAGAGACGTTCGCCAAACTGCGCGGAGCCCAATGGTACTCCAGCCTGGATCTAGCGCAAGGTTTCTGGCAAATACCGCTCCGGCAGTGTGATCAGCAGCTGACCGCCTTCTCCGTGATTGACCGCGGCCAGTTCTGTTTCAACGTTCTACCGATGGGACTCGCTGACAGCCCTGGCAGCTTCCAGAGATGCATCAACAAGCTGCTAGACGGACTAGCGCCAGCCAAGGCCCTCGGCTACATGGACGACATCGTGATTCATTCGGTCACCTTCGAGGAGCAGCTCAGCAACCTGCGCGCGGTTCTGCAGCGAATCATCGACGCCAACCTGAAGGTGAAGCCGAAGAAGTGCCACCTGTTTCTGAAGGAGCTTCACTACCTTGGACACGTGGTGACTCCTGAAGGCCTGAAGACTTCGGAGGACAAGATTGCCCAGATCCGCGACTGGCCAGTACCGACTACAGTCACGCAGCTGCGACAGTTCTTGGGCCTCGCTAACTACTATCATCGATTTGTCGACGGATATGCTGAGATTGCTGCCCCGCTGCACGCCCTGACGAAGAAGGACGTCACTGGATTCAAGCAGAAGTGGACTTCTCAGTATCAAGAAGCATTTGACGCGTTGAAGACTCGCCTTTGTTCTACTGAAGTGCTGGCGCTACCTGAGTTTACACATGATCCGGCTGTAACCTTTGTCCTGGACACCGATGCCTCTGACGTTAGGATTGGTGCGTGCCTCGGCCAGGTGCAGTCAGATGGAGTGGAGAGGCCAATCGCGTACTTCAGCCGGAAGCTGCGAGATCCGGAGACGCGGTACAACGTGACGAAGCGAGAGCTGCTTGCCATTGTGGATTCGATGCGCCATTTCAGGCACTATCTGATTGGTAAACCCTTCATTGTTCGCTCTGACCACAAAAGTCTCCTTTGGCTGCTAGCCCAGACAGAGTCGACTGGCATCCTCGGTCGATGGGTCGAGCGACTCAGCGAGTTCCAATTCAAGCTGGAGCATCGGCACGGACGGTTTCACGGAAACGCAGACGCGATGTCTAGGCGGCCAGCTACGCAACCGATCGAGTACGACCGTGGACGACTGGTTTTCCCTGGAGCCACCCCAGCGACGCTCAACAGCGACCCAGCTGACGACATCGAGGTCAAGGACCTGACCGACACCCCAGCAGCACCTGCATCAGCAGCCTGCTCAGGCATCGCTCAGCGACTCCAGGAGCAACGATCAGACTCTAGCAGCAACCCGGAGGCCACTGTTCCAGCCCTCCGCCGCGCAGCCCAGAGCCCCTGCCGGATGCTCGAGACCCGACCGGACGCCGCCCCGAGAGCCCCTGCGCCAGCAGTCTCCACCAGCGCCGCCCGCAAGAAGCGTCAGCAACCTGCTCAGACTCGTCAGCAGCGTCACCAAACTGACCAAGTTCTCAGCAGACCAGCCAAGCGGAACTCGTGCAAAGAAGCAACCTTCATCGAGATGTCTCGCCAGCCTGTGAGTGGTCAGCTCTCGATGACAGCCGCAGCGTCGCCACTCGCCCAGAGTCGACAGTCGGCTGCAACTGGCCTGGACAGACAATCGCAAACTGACAGTCGATGCTGCCCAACGCCTCAACGATCGGATTCGGTTTCTGTTGGTGCCGCGGAGGCACCGGTTTCTACGTTCGGACGTTCGCCGACTGATGTTGCGAGGTCAGGCCCCACGGAGCGGCGCAGCCAGGGCGACACCAGGTCGACAGTCCAGTGTTCTACTGTATCAGACGGTGCCGTGAGTGCACCGGTTGCTATTGTCGGACGTTCGCCGACTGATGTTGCGTGGTCAGGCCCCACGGAGCGGCGCAGCCAGGACGACACCAGGTCGACAGTCCAGTGTTCTACTGTATCAGACGGTGCCGTGAGTGCACCGGTTGCTATTGTCGGACGTTCGCCGACTGATGTTGCGTGGTCAGGCCCCACGGAGCGGCGCAGCCAGGGCGACACCAGGTCGACAGTCCAGTGTTCTACTGTATCAGACGGTGCCGTGAGTGCACCGGTTGCTATTGTCGGACGTTCGCCGACTGATGTTGCGTGGTCAGGCCCCACGGAGCGGCGCAGCCAGGGCGACACCAGGTCGACAGTCCAGTGTTCTACTGTATCAGACGGTGCCGTGAGTGCATCGGTTGCTATTGTCGGACGTTCGCCGACTGATGTTGCGTGGTCAGGCCCCACGGAGCGGCGCAGCCAGGGCGACACCAGGTCGACAGTCCAGTGTTCTACTGTATCAGACGGTGCCGTGAGTGCACCGGTTGCTATTGTCGGACGTTCGCCGACTGATGTTGCGTGGTCAGGCCCCACGGAGCGGCGCAGCCAGGGCGACACCAGGTCGACAGTCCAGTGTTCTACTGTATCAGACGGTGCCGTGAGTGCACCGGTTGCTATTGTCGGACGTTCGCCGACTGATGTTGCGTGGTCAGGCCCCACGGAGCGGCGCAGCCAGGGCGACACCAGGTCGACAGTCCAGTGTTCTACTGTATCAGACGGTGCTGTGAGTTCACCTGTTTCTACTGTAAAACGTTCGTACGCTGATGTCGTAAGGTCAGGCCCCACGGAGCGGCGCAGCCAAGGCGACACCAGGACGACAGCCTCTTGTTCTACTGTATCTGCCGGTGCCAGGAGTGCACCCTTGCCTACTGATCAAAGTGTGTCAGCTGATGTTGTGCGGCCAGACCCCTCGGAGCGGTGCAACCAAGACAGCATCCTGACAACGACACCTTCTGACGGAGCCGACAGCACGACGGCTGCGGGAGTCCGGAACCCGCTGCCATGCCGTGCCCTGCTCACCGATTTTCTAAAGACGCCGATGACCCGAGATCAACTCGTGGAAGCCCAGCGACGAGATCCCGCAGTCGGCTACGTGTACAATCTGATCGCCAACGGAGCAGCGAAGCCCGAGTTCGACGACAGACTGCAATTGACGAGAGATCAGCAGAATCTACTGGGATACTACGAGAACTATTTCCACGACGACGGCCTGCTGATGATCAATCCGACTGGTGGCCAACAGGCGGAGCGGATCGTGCTGCCGGCGTCATCGGATGAAGAGGTTCTCCAGCATCTCCACGACTCACCGCTCTGTGGACACCTAGGGCAGGTGAAGACGCTCGCCCGCCTGCGTGAACGCTTCTGGAGGCCCGGACTTACGAGAGCTGTCGAGAGCTACGTCAGCAAGT
Organism: Macrostomum cliftonense; assembly: GCA_950096795.1. NCBI lineage: Eukaryota > Metazoa > Platyhelminthes > Macrostomidae > Macrostomum > Macrostomum cliftonense. The sequence goes on along the minus strand of CATNEM010000136.1, from coordinate 2,041,930 downwards.
GTCGGACCTGTCTGGAGAGCAAAGCGAGACGCCGTGAGCCAGTTCCTGTACAGAGTTTTCCTGTCTGCGAAGTGTTCGGTCGGATTCATATGGACGTGATTGGTCCGATTGGACAGACATCTAAAGGTGGTCACAAGTACATCCTAACGCTGTGTGACGCCACCTCTAAGTACCCCTTCGCCTATCCTATGCGGAATCAAAAGGCCAAAACGGTAATCAAGCTGTTACTTGAGCGCTTCATCCCCGAGTTCGGCGTTCCAGCCTGGATCCATACGGATCAAGGCACTAACTTCACTGGTTCAGCCTTCAGGAAGTTCTGTTCCCTGTACGGCATTCGGCATACTACAACTACACCCTATAATCCCAGTTCTAATGGACAGGTTGAAAACACCAACAAGCAAATCAAAGCGGTTCTTACCTGTCTGCTCGAACGCGACCACCGAGACTGGGACAGCTTCTTGCCGGCCGTCCTGATGGCTCTTCGGTCCAGTGTACATCCGGTGACTGGATTCACGCCGCATTTCCTGGTCTATGGACGAGACTTCCGGCTGCCGCTCGACAACACGCTGAAACGGCTGCCTGAGTACGACAACCTGCCTGAGTACGTGAAGGAATTTCAGCAGCGCCTAGACCAATCTACCGAGCTAGCTAAGGAGCGCCTGCGCCTACATCAGCAACTTCGGGATGAGCACTACGAGAATCAGCCTAAAGCCAAACGCCTACAGCCTGGTGATCTGGTCCTACTTAACAACCCGGTCTTACCGTCTGAGGAGGCCTCCAAATTTCACCGTCCGCGCAAAGGCGTCTACGAGGTTATAGAACCTAAAGGCGAAGTGGTGTACAAGATTCGCAGTGTCTACCGCAACCCCAGAGCTCGGCGAGAAGAGCTAGTTGTCCATCGCCGCAATCTGACACTCTTGCCACCTGGAGACTACCCGAAGGCCGACCCGGACATCGAGAATCGCCCCGCGAGACGGAGACGGAACGACTCTCAAGACGCCGCGGAACAGCCTCAACTGCCGACTATCCTAGAGGACGAAGACGACGACTCCGACGCCAATGAGGAGGACGATCCGCCTCGCTACCGCTATCGAGAGCAGACCGTCACCCCAGCACGGCATCGAGGAGTCCAGCCGCCAGCCCAAGGACATCAGCTAAGTTCATTCTTGCGTGACCCAGTGCCGTGTGGTGATCGCACTGTGAATGATACTGGTGTGCCTGGTGACAATTTAGTGACTGACTCGAGTTTTAGGAATGAACTGCCATTTATGCCCCTTTTGCCTGAATCGCCCAAGTTTGCGTCTACTCCCTTTTCTGCTCGCGTGCCTGTTCACGATTCGCGTGCCAGAACTCCCGTGTCATTTTCTAATCGTTCGCATGTTCAGCTGTCTGTCCCAACTCCCCCAGTCTCGCTGGCATCTCAGTCTCTTCACTGTGCTGCTGCAGCAGCTTCGCAATTAGGGACTCCTAGGCTAGCTAGACAGCGTAGGCAGCCTGAGCGCTTAGTTATTAATCCTAGGGCCAAAAGCTATGCCAGCGGGACAGTCCGCGCCATGACGCACGAAAACCCGTTCCAGCCAGCTCGTAAAATGAGCCAACGCTCAACGCCGACGCCGCCGCCCCGGGGCTGGGTGCCTCCAGCCACGACCGGCAGCCTGCTCATCCGGCCTATTGGTCTGCCAGCGGTCCGGCCCTACGTATCAATCCTGCGCCTTCCCAACCGGACGGTACCGTCACCACCGGCCCGCTTCGTCCCGCCTCCGCCACTGCCGCGCCGACGTCAAGTCGATCTCGATGCGGAGGCCAGCCGATATGGGACGACAGCCGGCAGCTCAGGAAACCGGTTAATCCTACGACCGCATGGAGGCCCCAGCTATGAAGCGGCCCCGGTTGCTGAGGGAGCTCCGCCAGCCAAACGGAGCAAACAGAGCCGTCGTCGGGCCAACGCCCAAGCCAGGAAAGCTGCTGATCGGCGGCTGGATGAGGCCCTGACTCAACTTCGGCGGGAAGCCGAGCAGCGGGCGGCCACCAACGACGCTGTTGAAGTAATTACAATCAGCAGCGAGTCCGAGGAAGACGAGCCGGCGACCCAACAGGCGGGTGTGCCAGCGACTGTCGAGCCGCCAACCGAAGTCAGGAGCAATGCGGCGACAGCCGGCCAGGCTATGACATGGGCGGAAGAGCCAACGCTCACGGCGACTGTCAAGCCGACCCCTTCGATGGAGCCGGCGACACTCCAGCCGAAGTCGCTCGCCCTATTAGCAGTCACCGCTCTGCGAGCCCCGCTGGATGAGACAAGCGACGAGACTGCCTCGAGCGTGGACAGCCCCACCAATAGCTGCCTGGCCGACGACGAGGGCGACTCCACGACGGAGACCGACTCGTCAGCCGGACCGGCCCCCCGGCACAGGCACTATAAGAGCAGTCAGCAGCGAAATCGACACCAACCATTACGACAGGATACGGCGACCAGCACGGACGATCTGTGCGCCGGCCAGGCCACGACACTCACTAGAGCGCAATTGGTTCTTGGGGTCGGGCGAAACTTTGGCGACCTGCTAGTACACGCCGCGCAACCTGGACCTGACCGAGATCTGCCGACGCTGAGCGGCATCTTTGAGGCGCGGAGCCTGACGGACGCGGAGCGACAGGCGGCCGTCAACGTCGGCCTCAGCATTGCACAGGAGGCGGCCGCCACCAGCGATCAGCCGAACCTGATCCGGCTGTTCGCCCTGACCCTCGCCCAGCTAATGGTCGGTCGAGCTCCAAGGATCCCGGACGACTTCCCGGAGCCGGCTCAGGACCAGGCTCGACCGGGACCGCCAGCGCCGCCACCGAGTCCGGAGAACTGAAGTCGAGATCGGCTGAGGTTTTGTTTCAATGACAGTGTGAATCGGTTCCTGTGTGCCTGACAACCACATGTTTAATTTTTTTGGTTGATGCCTTCAGTGCCTGTGTGTGTTCTGTGTGACTCTGTTCCCTGGCCGCTTCGTTCGGGTGTGTGACCCTGATATTTTATTTCCCGTTCTCTTAAGAGTGAATGATGGGGACTAGCTCTCTCCTGTTAGTCTACCCATTGTGTCTGTTCGGCAAGCATTTCACTTCATTAGCCACTTAGATGACTGGTCAGTCCTTCCATACATTTTGGTCAAACTTTTATTTTTTATTCGTTTATTTCTCCCACCCGACTGACCAGTGTGTGTTACGGTACGAGGCGCTTATTTAATTTTAGCCTCTGTCTTCAAAGTGTGTAGGGCCTCTTGTGTGTGTGTCTCTTAGGACCTCTCTTTACCATCTCTGAATGCGCCGACAACTATTTTTCTAATAACTTTTGCCAATCAGGTCCGTTTTACTAGTTTTTCCCTCCCTTTATTATGCATTTGCCCCTTAGTTTTTGCCAGTTTAATAAATAATATTTTGTTCATTTTTATAAATTCTCGCTGTTCGTTTGTCTACCAGCTCTTATTTGGTCGGGGAGTGTGAAGTGAGCCACTAGTTAGATATTAGTCGTGGCTTCACTCTTTAGCACTTAGAAAATTTCTTAAATGTTAAACTTTTTTCCTCGGCTGTCCCTGAGTCTGTTTCTCAACACACTCTAGGTCCAGCCTGATCCCCTCGTGACTCATGATCTATTTTTAGCCGCGTGCACTTCTATTCCCTTGTAATGTGATTGTTATTGTAAACATCCCTGCGTGAGTCAGTTTCTATTTTTAGCTCGTTGTTTACCCAGTATCCTGTCATGTGACTGTCTCCCCCGCGTGAGTCATGCCTCTATTTTTAGCATATGACGTATGACTGTACTTTGCTGCCTGTCCATTCTGCGTCCTGTTGCTATTTTTAGCACATGATTCACTGCCCCTATGCGTCACATTACCTAATTTGGTCATTTCCCAACTTTTGTTCTTTAAGGCTTTGTCAACATGTTTACGGGCAAAGCTCTATATAAGCAAGACCCCTAAACCGGGAATTCTGCACAGTTCGTTTCTCTACCCTCCTGCTCGCCTGGTTCCGCGTTTCCTTGTCTGCTCTGCATGGTTAATGTACGATTGTCAGTTGTCGAACCTTACTAAATAATAAACTGGAAGATCAGCGACTTAACGACAGCAATTGGAAGGATCTTCTGCTAGTCTTCTTCCTTTGGCAATCTCCTGCAACTCAGCCGACCGCGGTGACGAGCCCGGAGATTCCTGGTGGCAGCACCCGCTACTTCAAGATTGGTCGTTCTACTAAGTTGTACATCACACTACCAACCCCGTGTCGAAGTTCTCGAGACCCGCCCATCTACGAAGGAGAACGGAAAACACAACATAAGTTACAAATACTTATACAATACTAGTTAAGGACTAAAAAAGAGGCAATAACATTCTATCCATTAAAAAAAACCTAAATTAAAAAATTAAATATAGAATGCTGTTTTCAATAACTAGCTGCAGAGTCTCTAGAAATTGAAAAAATATAATGCAATACTTAGAATATAAACAATTATTTGATTAGAAAATTACAAATTCAATTTAATTATTCATGCTAAAAATCCCATCAATCATAACCAATAATTAGTAATAGTAGGCCTATTGACAAGCTTAAGCAATCATTAGAAGTTAATATATTTTAAAAGATACTTCATTTCAATATATATAATTAGCTATTCTTATATATACAAGTACGCATTTGAGTTCTTTCTTATAGGAAAAAAATATTTGATATATTAAAATACTTGTAAATACTCAGTGAGTTCTGAAAACTTTATATAAAAATAATATGCTCATGGGTCCAAATCAATATTGGATAATTCATATTTTCATAAATTAATTATTTAGTAGGCCTAGAAATATTTTTAATTCCATGGTAGATTGAAATGGCTTAAGAAATATAAAGAGCAAAAAGTGAAATCTGGTAAAGAATATAATTAATATAGACTTATATTTGTGGTCTAACATAGCTGAATAGCTAGTTCTTTTTAAAAAATAAAAGCAAAACACAATAGAAAAAATGCTTTAATTTGTAAAAATTTATGTTAATAGCTAAAAATTACAATAGACTAGGCAAATACATGCTCAAATTATTTTCTCTTATTCAATTATGATTTTTTTCTTGCTTTAATACAATAGCCACAGGGCTTTGGCTAAACTTCTAAATTATGATTTATGAATTAAGACAAATATATTTATTTACTAGCCAAGTTAGGAGCAATAAAATAATAAGTATCAACATTTATTAAAGTCATAGACATAGGCTATACCATAAGCAGTCTATCTGGCATTTGAACAAATTTGACAGATTTAATAGTGGCACTTGCTAGCAGTAAAGCTATATAAAGCAAAGCAATAGTTTCCTAATTTAAAAGTTGTAGTTATAGCATTATCTTTTTTAATGGAGGTGTGCAAAAGTTGTAATCTTTTTTAGACTTCATATTCTCTGACTCTTAGTTTGTAAAAAGTTTTTATTCGGGCCTAAATATTGGCAGGAATTCAATTTATATACATATACACCTGAAATAACCTGACAAAAAAGTGACATTGTCATTCATAGGTGCGCAACTTGAAAAAAATTGGTCAGCCGGTGCAACTTAGTTTAAAAAAATTTGCAATTTACTTTAGGGTGAAAGTTTGAAGGACCAAAAAAGGTCCTGCGAACCATTTTTGCCTGAATCTTCCCAATTCTTCTCCCATTTTGCGACTTACCCTCTCGTTTTTCACTGAGTTTGCAACTTACAATGCCGATTTTGCTACTTTTACCTACGATTTTGTGACTTACCTTGGTCAGCCACAGTGGCATATCCAAGGGGGGGATGGGTGGATACATCCCCCCCAAAGGGCTGAAAAAAATTTAGGTAATGAATTTTTTACACTTTTGCTTATTTTATCAGTGACTTGAGTGACGGGAGCCTGCCTGCCAAGTGCCACTGCCAGTAAATGTACAAGCAGATTGCAGAATAGTGAGAATACAGATGGCATAATGAGATTTGAAAAGACCCTTGCCCTTCATTTAGAGTTAAGTCCATTCTTGCTTGATGAGTCATCAAAAGCCGTTGTGTACCACGTGCTTCATTGATGGCATGGATAGTGTGTTTAACTTTCTTGAACTCTTTGATGCAGCAGTAGAGTACTTCAATGATGCTGACCAGTCAGTGTACAATAACATTGTCAATCTGGTGAAAATTGTGGCACTGCACGTTCTTCAGGCCTTGCTTGGTGCAATACACAGTCTTGCAGTTGTGCTTCAGGTAAGAGGCACCTGCAACAAATGCAATAAAAATATAATTTTACAGATAAAATATATGTACGAGGTCGTATATGTATCAATAACAATATCAAATATAAAGTACTGGTTTCCTCACCTATTAATATCTAGCTTATATAAGGTTTCCAGCTATTTCGTCTGCTACCTTTTCGTCTGCTGGGCAGACGAAGTTGCAAACCATTTCGTCTGCCATGCAGCCAATAGGAGTGAACTGAACTAGAATGAAGGGGGTCGAGGGGGATTGTTTTTACTAAAACTTTTTAGGTAGACAAAAGCAAGGATTTTTATCTGTTAAATAATGGCTGCTAGTAGGCTCTATAAGTGACATTCGCGTATATTGTGGATTTCGACAGACGACAGATGCACTGGTGCGCCTGGCCTGGTCTGGACTTCATGCCATCATTACACCATTCAATTTCCGAAGATCAATATTTAGAATCCCATGCCTCTAAAATAATAAAATTAGCTCATATATTCGGCTTGCTCCTATTGGTTAAGGTTAGCAGACGAAGTCTTAAATACTAAAAAACCACTTCGTCTGCTGAGCAGACGACTTGGCAGCAGACGAAACGACTGGCACCCCTTATATAATACCAGTATGTATGGTGTATATTTTACATGAGAGTGTTGATTATGTAGTAGCAGTACATAACATGTACATATTTGAGGTACTTACAATGGTATATTCAAGGTACAGCAAACAAACGGCGAACCGAAAGCGATTTACATTTTAGCTCCTAAAGAGCATGACCTTTATGGCTTTATCATTAGCTATTTTTTTAGATCGAAAATTACACGAATACCTTGTGAACTTAAAAATTTATGTTTATAGTTTAAATAGATAAACAAATCAAAGTAATTATGCTGATTTTAAGTGACCCCTGACAAAATTATGCGTAAATGTATGCACCAATACGCTCGTAAACAGGAAATGCCGTCTTCTGGTTCTGGAATTCGGATCATTTCGGAAATTTTTTTCGAACCTACTCAGAATAATTCGTTTGCAAGCGGAGCACTTTTAAAATTCACAAAAAAATAATTTTACGGCTCTTAGTCAAATACAGAGAATATTTCTGATAATTCAATAAATTTTATTGCTTTTTAGATGTATTTAAAGCTTATATCGCACTTAATCTATTCGGTGCTCTTCATTTTCCTATCGATTCGGGTTCTGGAATCAGAATAATCGTGAAAAGCCGCATAAAGATTGCCGGTGGGCATTCAACATTTAACATTCTTTTAAAAATTGTTCTCAAATAGTAAGCCAAGAAGCGTACAGGCTAAATCTAACAATAATAAGTGGGAAATTTATACGCGAGGCATATAAAATTTGTGGACCCCGTGTAAAAAATCTATTGCTTGCACGAAATGTTTTAAAAACGCTAATTTAAAAATGGCATGCTAAACAATGATAAGTTTAGATATTTGGTGAGTATCATCGAGAGGTAGCTCTTCAAAGGACAATTTCACAACTCCGAAGCAAGGACCACTAGAAGGCTCTTGTTTCGTACTTTAGTAGCTTAATTAGCCAATCAGAATAATCGGCGCCAAAATTGACAAATGGTCGCTAACAAATCGAAAAAATTCTGCGCTATTTATACCAAATCGGCGCCATGAAAGTGTATAAATAGCGCCGCTCGGATCTGACGCTGTTTCACGCTTCTCGGCGCCCGGCTTGGCCGCTAAGCTTCCCCTTTCCCCGGACTACAAAGGAGACAGCATTCAGCATCATCATCAGCATTTGAGCCAGCGGCATCAGCGAAAGCCCTGGACAGGCGACTAGCCGGATTAGCGACTTGGCGACTGGAGCAGCATCTGATTGGTCGGAGCCTAATAATAATAATAATAATATAAAAGCAAGAGTTTTTTCGAATCGATTCAGTATTAGCGACCAAGATAGCAAGATAAATTCCCTAGTATTTCAATTATCATTTTCTTTATCGCAATGAGCGCACTAATTACAATTGTCCGAGTTGCCAAGGCAACAACAAAGGCTGAAACCTATCAGCTCGATACATTGTTATCGATCGAGTGACGCTCCCAGTTTTAATTAAATGCAGTAGTTAAAAGAGCTGACCTAGCCCTGGAAACCAAAAATAAAGAAGTAACGATCTATCACGAATCTAATGGACACCACCCCAAGACAGTAAAGATTCTTACAAAGGTATCAGCAAGCTTCTTATATGCACTTGTCAGTGCATAATTACATTGAAAAAAGGAGCAAAAATTTATTTATAACGATTTAAATACCATTAATCTAAAGATATTTTTGGCTGTTAAGTGAAGCGAAAGTTAGAAAACAAAGAAAAAAATACATTTTTCTAAGAATACATAAACTTTTTTTAATTATATTTGCGCAATGTACGTCCTTATGCATGTACACTATAACATGCAATGGCTAAAGCACATTTAGAATAATGCACGATATTTCATTATGTATAAAAGTATGCATTTTAAGTTCTTTCCCTGTATTGAGTAAAATTTAGCTTGACATGTACATGCTCGTGTCTCGCGTTTCTTCCTAACTCACTGACGAATATCGAATAGTTTGAGAATCCAAGGTCCGTGCCGTTCAACATTGCGAATGAATTCTGACAAGGATATGCAGCCGTCTCCATCCTGCGGTGGTTTTATGCAAAGTAATTAAATTATATTTATGCAATAATCAAATAACTTCATGTTTAAATATACTTTTCTGAGCTATTGACACTTAAAATTTAAGAGTCCCAATCTAAGAGTAGAACTTGAGAGTCCTAATCTAGAATCAGAGAGCCAGATCTACAATCAGAGAGCCAGATCTACAATCAGAGAGTCCCGATCTACAATCAGAGAGTCCCGATCTACAATCAGAGAGTCCCGATCTAGAATCAGAGAGTCCCGATCGAGAATCAGAGAGTCCCAATCTAGAATCAGAGAGTCCAGATCTAGAATCACAGAGTCCCGATCTAGAATCAGAGAGTCCCGATCGAGAATCAAAGTCCCGATCGAGAATCTGAGAGTCCCGATCTAGAATCAGAGAACCTGATCTAGAATCAGAGAATCCCGATCTAGAATCAGAGAGTCCCGATCTAGAATCAGAGAGTCCCAATCTAGAATCAGAGAGTCCAGATCTAGAATCACAGAGTCCCGATCGAGAATCAAAGTCCCGATCTAGAATCAGAGAGTCCCAATCTAGAATCAGAGAGTCCAGATCTACAATCAGAGAGTCCCGATCTAGAATCAGAGAGTCCCGATCGAGAATCAAAGTCCCGATCGAGAATCAGAGAATCCCGATCTAGAATCAGAGAGTCCCGATCTAGAATCAGAGAGTCCCAATCTAGAATCAGAGAGTCCAGATCTAGAATCACAGAGTCCCGATCTAGAATCAGAGAGTCCCAATCTAGAATCATAGAGTCCCGATCTATAATCAGAGAGTCACGATTTAGAATCAGAGAGTCCCGATCTAGAATCAGAGAGTCCCGATCTATAATCTTATAGAATCCTTATCTAAAATCTAGGACCTGATCTAGAATCTGAAAGTCCCGATCTAGAATCTGAGGGTCCCGATCTAGAACCTGAAAGTCCCTAATGCGTAGAATCTCACCGTGTCCATCCGACGAAAAGTCTCCTCAACCATCCGTTTGTCAATGCCCATCTCATCGTCAAACAGCAGCATAGACTTGGTTGCGCTGATGTTGTACACCAGGTCCATCAGTTCCGACAGCTCGATGTTTCCGCTGTTGTCTTTGTCAATCATTTCAAATGCGTCTGGATTCGAATTGAGATAAGAGATAAATAGTGTAGAGGCGAGTGATTAAGTGATTAACTGGTATTTTAACCGATCTAGTTCAAGCCATTTCTTACACTTGATCTTCACTCGAGTTGGTACCCGGCTGTTCACCAGGACGGCGAACATGAACTCGTTGAAAGAGATCGCCCCGCTGCAGTCCCAGTCGAACAGGCGAAACAGCCGTTCGAGATTCTCTCGACTCTCGCCAGTGCCGGCGAAGGCTTGTTGAAAGCCGCGAAAGTCCATCTGGCCGCGATGGCGCGAGCCTGTGTAGCGTTTGAACACTCGGATCCAGGCGTCTAGCTCGTCAGACTCCACTATAATATCACGTTAGTCAGGAGTTGGAAGGATTGCCCATGGCTTTTCCAAGGAATTCCCTTTAAAATATATGGCAGCCAATCAGAGAAAAGAAGAGGGCAGGGGAAAAGTTTTGAATGTACAGTTGGCTTCAGCGTGTAAAGAAATTAGACAGACCTTTCCACCAGATGTACAACCCAAGGCGTAGGGGCGGTGAAGTGAAGTAATATGGAATTTAGAGACTTGGTCCGGCGCAAAAACTGCCCCATTCGAGTTAGGGATTGAACCTGCGACTTTCCTTTAATAATTGGGAAGCTCTATACGATTTTAAGAAATAATGGAATAAGAAACCTACTTTAAAGTAAGCCAAGTCGCTGAATCAATAAAAAAATTGTTAAACCGCATTAAATAAGGTTTCAAATTAAAATTTAATATTGTCACCGAGAGAAAATTTACCAATTTTAAGAAACTTTTCTATCAAAATCTAGTTAATATTAACACTCAGATGTTGAGTCAGGCAAAGTTCACTTACGTCTGTAATTACGTTTGACATCTTCGCATTCTTGACGGCTCAAATTCGATCCCATTATTGTGTGCTATCGCTGCTGGCTTGATAAGTGCACCGTTTGACCCTTGGTTCTTTGTTGACTTGTCTTGAGCTATAGGCATAGAGTTTTTCAGCACTTCAGTATAGGCATAGGTCTTTTTTTGACCGATATTTTATTTCTATAGCTCGTATCTCTAACAGCTAATTCTCTCTTTTATTTTTCTGTCTATCCCTTTCTCTACGGCAGCAGAAATAAAAGCTGCTCATCGCCTGGCCTCCAAAAGCGTACGAAGTACATCCAATCCACGCCTCCCTACCCTGCTTCGCTCGAAGAAAAAGGAAAGAAAATTTTTCGACAATTCTTGCGCGTTTGACAAAGTGGATTGTTCATCGTTTTTTTATCAAAATTGGTCTCTCAAGTTAGAGCGAACGAGTGTAGGCAGAAAGTTGAGAGAAAAAAAGTACTTACTACTGAGGTGCCATGCAAGTGACTATGCAGTGGTTTTTTGAAAATGTAATATAGTATTTTTTGTATAGGTTTATCAGCTTGAAAATAGCTCGTATAGTGTGGCTTCCATTCCTTTTATGAAGATCTAATTGTTGTATAAGTGAATGAATAAAGCGCTCCCTTTGTAAGCAACATTTACTAATTTTAGCCATTAACATAGTTTCAAATGCAACCTTAAATGTATCTACGGTCAAAAAATAAAATAGCTTCTAAAAAATTTGTTTCAGTAGTATATTGTACATCATCAGTCCATCGTTTAGAAGGCAATATTTAACAAATGAAAGCAAACTGGACGGTATAGATGTAGGAGAAAAAAATCTAATGAGTAATGTACACTATCTATGGATACTGGCGCTTGTCCCATCAGCTGGGGAAGAGGCACCATTGAAAAAACGTCCAAGGAAAAGTCAGAAATAATACATCTCTCTCTGACTTGCCCTCTTCAGAGACATAATAATTGTTCAACAACTGCGCAGAATAAATATGAGCACCAAATAAAATAAGGTGGAGAGGGGCTCGGCGGTCAAGCGTGTCCAGGTTCGACCCCGGGTTGTATGGAGTTATTTTTTCTTGATACCGCGTGTTTTCGTGTACATAGCCACATTAATTTGGAGCCTTGGACAACGGAATAAGTTGATTGGCTCTGGGTCAGTTGTGCAATTTACGCCCACGAGGGCGACTCCCCTCCAAGGCACAGAGAATGTACATTCCTGGAAATGCCGCTTGTACACCCTGTGTGAGTCCGTGATTCAGTAAAGACTGTCCTCGTGATTCCGAGGACAGTCTTTTCACTAAAATTACCGTTGAGCACTGCTTACAGTACTGCAGCCCTCCTGCGAGTACTATTATTATTAAGGGCATGAAAGGGGTACCAAACTCTTAGAGGCAAACGTCCACTCTGGAGAGGAGAGACCCAATCTAAGATTGCAGGGGCGTGGAGCATAGTCCTGATGTACCATTAGAACCCCTATAAATCTTCCTTTTTTCGGTTGCTCCTCAAACCCCTGAGTTACCTCGCTACTTAATACAGTAATTCGCAGACAAACAATCTACGCTCGTATATAGTTTAGATTTCAAACAAATTTTATAATTCACAAGCTAGAAATCAAGCAAGATCCCAGTCAGCGCTGCCGAATGTCCAGCAGCTTCAAAATCCAGCCGCCGTGTCGTCCGACTTGCTCCATGAACTCCTCCAGCGATATGCTTCCGTTGCCGTCCTGAAATTCGTCGAAGACGAAGAGAAGATGGGTAGTAGACAAAATCTCGAGCGGTGTCGGAACAATTTCACTACGAAATGGACAAAACCACTAACCGTATCCATTTTCTGAAATGTCTCGTGCACCAATTCGTCGGTTATCTCCGCATCCTCATCGAACATAAGCATTGACTTTGTTGAACTGATGCGAAACACCAGGTCCATGAGTTCCCTCTCGTCGATGCTGCCGTTTCCATCACGGTCGATCATGTCGAATGCGACTGCAAGGAGATTCCGGGAATTCAGTAATATGGGAAGTCTAGAAATATTATCTCAGGCCAGCAGTCAAACAGAAGCATTGTTTGGACTGAAAGTCATTTCCAAAGCCTTTATGATGTACGAAAGTTAACCTACTTATGACCTTCTTATAACTTGACCGACATATGACTTGACCTACTTACGACTTGACCTACTTATGACTTGACCTAATTATGACTTGACCTACTTATGACTAGACCTGAGCGGAATTTAACCTTAGGAGTAATTCATATTTTGTTAAAAGATTTGATGAAGTAGCAACGAAGTTACTCAAACTTACACTTTAACTTCGCTTTCGATGACACTCGACTATTGATAAGCACGGCGAACATAAATTCGTTGAACGAAATGACGCCGTTTTTGTCCCAGTCGAACAGGGAGAAAATTCTCTGCAAGTTCGCCTCCGATTCGCCGCTTTCGGCGAAAGCTTTGCAAAAGCCGTCAAAGTCCATCTCGTTGCCGCGATATCTGCGAGAGTAGCGGCGGAAGACGCGGACCCACGCGTTTAACTCGTCTTCGTCAACTGCAGGATTGGGAAGTGGGATTTGTGTTGCTAGATTGATTGGGACCTACAAAGCTTTATCTTAAGCTTCAACCATGGATTATCTCCACTGCCAAGCTGGACAAAGTCCCGCTTTTAACTCTTGAAGCTTCACAAACTCCGAACTTCGCAATCTTGAAGCTTTAATAAAAAATAATTAAAATAAATTTAGGCACCCGACCTTTCGATCAGATGTACAGCCCAAGGCACAGCCGCAGCTAGTTGCGCGGCGCATCCGAGAGCTGTGTACAGCTTTCTGCCTGACGGGCTGGAGGGGCCGCAACACCCAAACTAAATTTACCCAGCTCAAACTGGTACCCAATCTCAGCTGGGTGGACTGAAGCAATGCGGGATTAAGTGCCTTGCTCAAGGGCACAAATTGTCTCCTAGGGCCGGGACTCGAACCCACGACCTTCCGATCATGAGGCAGGCGCCCTAGGAGTTGTAGCCACTAGACTACAACTCATCTTGAAGCTTTACAACCTCTGAACTTCTTGCGTATGAGCGCCTTGAAGGCGCGGCTTTGAAGCCTCACTTTTTAACAACACAACAACACAACCTCTGAACTTCGCAATCTTGAAGTTTTACAACCTCCGAACTTCGCAATCTTGAATTTTTACAACCTCCGAACTTCGCAATATTGAAGCTTCACAATCAGTCTTGAAACCTTCAGGTCAAAAAAGTTACAAATATCGATCCAACACAATCCCTAGATTCAATCGTAAAGCCCCACCAGAAATCAAGCAACCATCATTAACTTACGCCGATAACTTCGTCGAACTTCTTCGCATTCCTTCTTGCTGATTCCTTGACCCATACCGAATAGAGAAAAAATGGTGCTGCTCAAGCAGCGGTGCAAATTCACTTGAAAACTTTAAGCTGCAGTGAGGATCAGTCACGGTAGATTGATAAGCCGGCTTTGGTTCAAACTGAAAGCTGTCTAAACTAAAGCCCTAAAATGTAGTGCTTATTATTTTTTGCTCGAATCTCTATTTAGCGTGCCTTTCTGCCGACTGCTCCAAACCAAAGGCTACACGAGCAGGTTTGCATGGACTGAGTTCAAGTTAAGAATTTGCAGCCACTCTTTCAGTACAATTCGGACTGAAAAATCGCTCGGGTAGAGAAAGGCAAAGTAATTAAGGTAGAGAGCCATGAATATTGTCGCACTCACCCTGAGAAATGGACAGCTCATTCTACCGAATATTTGTGCGTACATTCTCTGCTATTTGTGCAAATTCTCGCTCAAACAGGTTTTTATGTTCAAAATTGTTAAGGATGAAATTTTTTAGCGAATGGAAAAGCAGAAGATTCTATCTGTGTATGTGTGAAGCTGAAACGGTACAAGGTCAAATAAGAGCTAAAAAACAAACATCTGGCTTCCATCGCTGCACTTCTTAGGATTGAGGGAATTAAAAACAAAAGCCACTTCAGTTTATCTAGCTGTGGCCATCAGCTATGAACAAAAATCAGCTCACTAATGAGGTAGAAAAGAAAATAGCTAAAGTCTCAGCTAACTTATGCAGCTCCTTGCCTTAGCTTGATTTAGCTGAGCAGACACGCGAATTAGGGAGCCGATTGGCAAAGCTATTGACTAATGACTGCAGCCGGATATGGGTCCTGATGAACCCAATATGGATGCCAAATCATTATCCGACTTGCTCTCCCGATTCTGATTAAATTCCTCTCTTTTTTCCGGGAATTAACCCCTTGAAATGCATTCGCTCGAGCGTCAATAATTGATGAGGTCGCATGATTATCTGCGACCCCCTGCTGCCTGGATACACTGCTTCATCATTATCTTGTTCTAAATGGGATCCGAATGTTTCAGGCTAGCGGCTGCTTGAGCTGCTCGTAAAATACCTTAGAGTACAGTGCCCTTAAAAGCACTGAAGACTTCAAGTATCTTACCGTTACATAAAAGCTACGTTTAAAAAAAAATAAATAAATTTAGACACCCGACCTTTCGATCAGATGTACAGCCCAACGGCACAGCCGCAGCTAGTTGCGCGGCGCATCCGAGGGCTGTGTACAGCTTTCAGCCTGACGGGCTGGAGGGGCCGCAACACCCACCCTAAATTTACCCAGCTCAAACTGGTACCCAATCTGAGCTGGGTGGACTGAAGCAATGCGGGATTAAGTGCCTTGCTCAAGGGCAAAAATTGTCTCCTAGGGCCGAGACTCGAACCCCCGACCTACCGATCATGAGGCAGGCGCCCTAGCCACTAGGCTACAACTTCTGAAAAAAATACATTCAAAAACAAGTTCCAGCATAAAAAAATACTGACGAACAAGAAGACCAGTCACTCGACAAGACTTTTTTGCTTAGAAATGTGAGGAAAAATTTTCTAGCGAACCTTCTCTTTGCGATCCCGTCATTGGAAAAATACCATTTAAATTCACGCAGTTCGCGACTAAAGCGCGACTGGACAAATATTTTTGGTTATTGCGTAACCGCACCGTTCATATTGATATCTATAGCCGTACTCAAGGATGCAAAGTGACGAAATTCAAAACGTTGCAAACGATTTTTTAATGAAATTACGAACATAAAGAAAAAAGACACGACACCACCAGCATGCTGCGTCTCAGCCTCAATACTACTTGCTAGTAGCCTATAGAATCAAAAAATAATTCACGTCTAATGCTAACGGCACTGGTAGCCAATCCTCCGCATACTGAACGGGTTCAAGAGAGTGGCTGGGGAAAGAAAAATAAGGATCCAGTGTGTGTATCCAGCATTCTAGACAGGGAAGACACGAAGGGATAAATAGAGAGGATAACCCATGATTCGCTACCAGCCAAATGTCAAACAGAGACAGCGCCGTTTTCCACATTGTCAGACAAAAATCCTTGCCAATAAATCTTGACAGCGACTTGTCGGCCAGTTCTAGTATTCGGACGGAAGAACAGAGCACCAAATATCGGACAGACATCTCGAGATAAACTCAGCATATTGGAATCGACTTATTTGAAAGGCTTTCACTTGCTCCGACAAAGAGCCTATATACAAAAAAGTCTTTGTCCAGCAGCAATAGCAAATCATGCTAGGCATCTCGGCCGGCTTTCTGCTTGTCAATAACGCCGCTCTTGGCTGCGTGTTCGCGCTTGGTTTCGCTGGAAACCTACTAGTACTGGCGGTGGTGCTCACCCAGAAGGCGGCCCACACCGTCATTAATATCTACCTGGTGAATCTTGCAGTTGCGGACTTGCTTCACCTGCTGTCAGTGCCTCCGCTGATTCATCTGACCATTGTTGGCAGCTGGCTATGGGGCGCCGGCGCGTGCTCAGTGTACTACATGCTGTACTACACCAACTGGACGGTTAGCATTTTCATCATTGTTGCCATGGGCTTCGATCGCTACAAAGCCGTCGTGTCGCCGTTCAACTCGCAGCGCTATCGGAACCGGTTTTTCGCCATCAGCCTTCTAGCTTGCCTGTGGCTGCTGGGCACCCTGGCTATGCTGCCGATTGGACTGTGCGCGCACCTGCAATCTGTTGCTACCGATGATGCCAGCAACTCGACCGTGAACTTCTGCGTACACAGCAGCTTTGAAGAGAACGTCACCACGCTTACTTCGTTTTCTATGCGTCGATTCTTTCTGAACGCCGAGTACACCAGCTGGTACTTGTTCACCGTTGGCTGCCTGATTCCTGCCGCGCTGCTAGCCAGTTTCTACGGCCTCATTCTGCGCAAACTGCACCGATTGCGAGTGGCCAGGGCGAGCAGCGGCGGCGGCGGCGGCGGCGGCGGCGTTGTCACGGGCGCCGCGGCTAGATTCGAGCGGGTGACGCTTCTGGTGACTGCTGTGATCCTGTTCTACCTGGCGTGCTCCCTGCCGCACTGGGTCCACGTCATCCTGACCCTGTCCATGGAAGAGCAGGCCGCTTGGATGGCGAAGACGTCGCATCTGACCACCCTGTTGAGCTACATTGGCAGCGCTGGCAACCCCATTCTGTACGCCTTCTTGAACGATTCGTTTCGCACCGGTCTGGGCGGCCTTCTGGTTCAGGCCGGGTGCAGCGACGTCGCAGCTGGCGTCGGCGGCGGCGCTGGAGGCGGCGCTGGCGGCGGAGGAGGCGCCGTCATGGCTGGTCGACGAGTTCGCGCCGACGGCCGAGATTTGCTCGCCATGCGGCCGAACCCGGCTCGAGCTCCGCCGGGAGACGCCGCGGGTACAGCCGGTGGCTCCGGAGGACGAGAAGAGGCAGCGCAGCTTCTGCCAGCCGCAGCCGCCCCTGTTGGCACGGCAGCAGCCACCGATTTCGAGGGCTACCTCAGTGACGGCCTGGGACTCTGCTCCGGTATGGACTCGGCTGGACAAGTGCTGGAAACGGCCATTGATTGAAGAGGTTTGATTGGACTAACCTGCCGTGTTTGCAAGAGCAAGTTACAGAACAGACGAAAGGTTTTTAGTCTAATTTTTTGAAAACATTTTTAAAGTATCAATGCAATCACAATTTCGTCAAATTTTTAGCTACTAAAAGCAAAATTCTACAGTAAAAAAATTCATTCGTTTCGTCAGATTTGGTTATTTGTTGTCATGAAACTGTGCTTTTTTGTTTAAATTACATCCCAACAACTAAATTTCGCGCAGTTTTCTCACTAAACGAATGCACAATGTTAATGTAGTTTTCACACAATTTTTCCTGTCAGTCAATGCAAAAACAAAGCGGCTCCATTCATGCAAATAAATTTGCATGGTAGCCGATGTTTCATACAGAATTTGCTGCAGCATATTGCTTGGGAGATATCTAAGCGACGTGGAGCTCGTCGGATTTACGGATTTACTTATTTATGGAGGCGCTTTGTCGTAAAGCTGACTTTGAAGTGCGATCTCTTCTCTGAGACGGACGCTTCAGTTTGGGATAGATAGCTAGGCTTAGGAAATGTTTACCCCGAGTTCCAAGGCATCTTTTGAGCAACCGGAGCAGCAATCAGTCACTGCCTGCTGCTAGCTACTCAGTTTCGTATCCTGCATCCTCTTTCACTTCTCTGCATCAGCCCTGCGGAAATCTCATATCTCAAAGAGGCGAAAGCAGGAGTTGAACACGCTAAAACGCTGGTCTCTGGGTTTCATTGTATTTAGTTTCAGTTTTTAAGTCTCGTTTAGCGAAATGACAATGCAATGCTAAAACCAAAGAGCCTTTGCGCTCCTGTCTCAGTTTCAAAAATACAATAAACATTTATTACGACCGTATAATTGGCAAAGCTAGCGAATCCAAATGCTGAAAAGCTGAAAATTTCTGGCAATTGAACCGCGGAACGAACCCTGTTGTTCTCGTTTTCCTTTGTTCGCTTTGTAAAAAACCTCAACGTGATGAGCGTGCGGCACTTCTGCCTTTGATATTTTGTCGATTCATCAAGCCCATATTTACCGCTCTTTGTGTCGATTTGTTCTTCTACCTATCTATCTATCTATCTATCTATCTATCTATCTATCTATCTATCTATCTATCTATCTATCTATCTATCTATCTATCTATCTATCTATCTATCTATCTATCTATCTATCTATCTATCTATCTATCTATCTATCTATCTATCTATCTATCTATCTATCTATCTATCTATCTATCTATCTATCTATCTATCTATCTATCTATCTATCTATCTATCTATCTATCTATCTATCTATCTATCTATCTATCTATCTATCTATCTATCTATCTATCTATCTATCTATCTATCTATCTATCTATCTATCTATCTATCTATCTATCTATCTATCTATCTATCTATCTATCTATCTATCTATCTATCTATCTATCTATCTATCTATCTATCTATCTATCTATCTATCTATCTATCTATCTATCTATCTATCTATCTATCTATCTATCTATCTATCTATCTATCTATCTATCTATCTATCTATCTATCTATCTATCTATCTATCTATCTATCTATCTATCTATCTATCTATCTATCTATCTATCTATCTATCTATCTATCTATCTATCTATCTATCTATCTATCTATCTATCTATCTATCTATCCATCTATCTATCTATCCATCTATCTATCTATCCATCTATCTATCTATCCATCTATCTATCTATCTATCTATCTATCTATCTATCCATCTATCTATCTATCTATCTATCTATCTACTACTTTGTACTCAGCACTGCTCTTAGGCCCGAGCGTCAAATGGTAACTTAATTCAAGTCCGTCAATATGCCCCAATCGTGCTGGATTTTGTCCGCATGAAAATCCGGATTTTTGTCACCAAGAGTCCCTACAACAGCTGAGAGCTCCCGTCTCACTGATAAAGTCCAATAAAAGCATGCACTTTGGCGGATTATCTACGAGCTTTACGAAATGAAGACTGCCCAGATATTGGTTTCCCAGTGGTTTAGCGGCAATCAATTTGGGAGCAATGTAGCTCAGACAAATGGCTGGGCATTCTAACAGCGGGGATTTTTATCGATAACTTTTAGTTAAAGTATCACCTTTATTTATAGTGATGCAAAAGATATTTCCTTGAATTTCCATGTCAAAATCATGCATTATAATCTTACTTGGCAAAAATCGGAAAGCACAGAGGGATCATGGAAACACAGGGAAACTGGGAACTTCGCATCGAGCTAGCAGCTAGCGATCAAAGTTGCCATGCAGGTTAGACACAAATCCACTATAGCGCGCAACATCCCAACTAGCAATTAACTGCACTTTTATTCGGGAAAAATATTGAAGCAATTTGCAGATTGGGTCAATTCCGCGGCCACTAAAGGCCTCTCCCCCGTGCGGTACTAAAATAACCTACCAAACCTGGACCTGCCATTCAGTTTATGAATGAGTGCTGGGAGAAAGGCACGCACGCACGCACTTCTTATTTCCGCAAAGTTTAGCGCACCTTGGTCTGGTCAGGCCACACCTATAAAGTCAGCAGCTTATGTTGTATCCGGGCATGGAACTGAATTCATCCCCATATCTAGCACGGAAATTCTAAAGGATATTGCGGCGTTGCCAGCTTCAGCCGTACCCAATAATATAAAATTGAATGCCAACCTTATCATATCTTGATAGCAGTTGTGCCAGACTCCCAGGTCCCCTATATGCCATGAAATCCTGAGAATATTTTAAAATAGTAGCTAGGTTGAGAACTAACTGAAAAATATTAAATTATGCAAAATAGATTGCAATTTTTCTAAAGACATAATTCCTTGGGTTATTTAGTTTACTTTGGTTTGCCTGTTAGGTAAAAAGTTCAGCTTGTGGTCATCAGCTGGTGATTTGTTGTACATTGTGCGTAAACAAACCGGCAAACCGGATATATTGTATTCGTAATCCCTTCAGGTACAGCTGAGGATGTTATCCTTGATGTGAAGAACAACCAGAAAGTAGTCACAGAGGTTGGGGCCTTGGCTTGGATAAAATCCCATTAATTTTGAAATAAACATCTAAACCGCTTCATTAAAAAATTTTGCAAATCCCTAGAGCTAATGGATCTATACTTTTCTTCAAATCTCTTTTCAAAAATATATTGTCAACAAGATAATTTATGCCACACTGTTGAATCAAAATTTTCCTTCGAATATTCTAGGCCCCGACAAGATGAAAAGTACATCTTTTCCAACTGAGCCTTTTTTATCTGCGAATTCAAAGGAGTATTATGCGATGCTTTCAAGCCTAGGGAAAAAAGTGAAATTAATTTTCACCGACGCAATAATTCAATTACCCGTAGCTAACAGTGAAATTTGGGCCTGCTCAGGACTTGAATATTTAATAAGCTGCCATGCAGGAACAATTTTCCCGCATGTGGTTTTCATCCGAGCTCCATTTAGGCTGTGCATTTGGCGCACAGCTCGTCACGATGATGTACTGCTCATTTCAGTGCCGATCCTAGTGATTCGCGCAAAGCTAACGATTAAATCGTCAGCAGAAATGGCAGGTAAAAAAACTCATTGCCGGGATGCTCAACCGACAAGTTAGACTAATTAATTTTCACACTTCCTCAGCGAAAATAGCTTTCAATTTTTTACTTGTAACCGCTCTTATCTTATCTTATCTTATCTTATCGATTTATCTATCTATCTATCTATCTATCTATCTATCTATCTATCTATCTATCTATCTATCTATCTATCTATCTATCTATCTATCTATCTATCTATCTATCTATCTATCTATCTATCTATCTATCTATCTATCTATCTATCTATCTATCTATCTATCTATCTATCTATCTATCTATCTATCTATCTATCTATCTATCTATCTATCTATCTATCTATCTATCTATCTATCTATCTATCTATCTATCTATCTATCTATCTATCCATCTATCTATCTATCCATCTATCTATCTATCCATCTATCTATCTATCCATCTATCTATCTATCTATCTATCTATCTATCTATCCATCTATCTATCTATCTATCTATCTATCTACTACTTTGTACTCAGCACTGCTCTTAGGCCCGAGCGTCAAATGGTAACTTAATTCAAGTCCGTCAATATGCCCCAATCGTGCTGGATTTTGTCCGCATGAAAATCCGGATTTTTGTCACCAAGAGTCCCTACAACAGCTGAGAGCTCCCGTCTCACTGATAAAGTCCAATAAAAGCATGCACTTTGGCGGATTATCTACGAGCTTTACGAAATGAAGACTGCCCAGATATTGGTTTCCCAGTGGTTTAGCGGCAATCAATTTGGGAGCAATGTAGCTCAGACAAATGGCTGGGCATTCTAACAGCGGGGATTTTTATCGATAACTTTTAGTTAAAGTATCACCTTTATTTATAGTGATGCAAAAGATATTTCCTTGAATTTCCATGTCAAAATCATGCATTATAATCTTACTTGGCAAAAATCGGAAAGCACAGAGGGATCATGGAAACACAGGGAAACTGGGAACTTCGCATCGAGCTAGCAGCTAGCGATCAAAGTTGCCATGCAGGTTAGACACAAATCCACTATAGCGCGCAACATCCCAACTAGCAATTAACTGCACTTTTATTCGGGAAAAATATTGAAGCAATTTGCAGATTGGGTCAATTCCGCGGCCACTAAAGGCCTCTCCCCCGTGCGGTACTAAAATAACCTACCAAACCTGGACCTGCCATTCAGTTTATGAATGAGTGCTGGGAGAAAGGCACGCACGCACGCACTTCTTATTTCCGCAAAGTTTAGCGCACCTTGGTCTGGTCAGGCCACACCTATAAAGTCAGCAGCTTATGTTGTATCCGGGCATGGAACTGAATTCATCCCCATATCTAGCACGGAAATTCTAAAGGATATTGCGGCGTTGCCAGCTTCAGCCGTACCCAATAATATAAAATTGAATGCCAACCTTATCATATCTTGATAGCAGTTGTGCCAGACTCCCAGGTCCCCTATATGCCATGAAATCCTGAGAATATTTTAAAATAGTAGCTAGGTTGAGAACTAACTGAAAAATATTAAATTATGCAAAATAGATTGCAATTTTTCTAAAGACATAATTCCTTGGGTTATTTAGTTTACTTTGGTTTGCCTGTTAGGTAAAAAGTTCAGCTTGTGGTCATCAGCTGGTGATTTGTTGTACATTGTGCGTAAACAAACCGGCAAACCGGATATATTGTATTCGTAATCCCTTCAGGTACAGCTGAGGATGTTATCCTTGATGTGAAGAACAACCAGAAAGTAGTCACAGAGGTTGGGGCCTTGGCTTGGATAAAATCCCATTAATTTTGAAATAAACATCTAAACCGCTTCATTAAAAAATTTTGCAAATCCCTAGAGCTAATGGATCTATACTTTTCTTCAAATCTCTTTTCAAAAATATATTGTCAACAAGATAATTTATGCCACACTGTTGAATCAAAATTTTCCTTCGAATATTCTAGGCCCCGACAAGATGAAAAGTACATCTTTTCCAACTGAGCCTTTTTTATCTGCGAATTCAAAGGAGTATTATGCGATGCTTTCAAGCCTAGGGAAAAAAGTGAAATTAATTTTCACCGACGCAATAATTCAATTACCCGTAGCTAACAGTGAAATTTGGGCCTGCTCAGGACTTGAATATTTAATAAGCTGCCATGCAGGAACAATTTTCCCGCATGTGGTTTTCATCCGAGCTCCATTTAGGCTGTGCATTTGGCGCACAGCTCGTCACGATGATGTACTGCTCATTTCAGTGCCGATCCTAGTGATTCGCGCAAAGCTAACGATTAAATCGTCAGCAGAAATGGCAGGTAAAAAAACTCATTGCCGGGATGCTCAACCGACAAGTTAGACTAATTAATTTTCACACTTCCTCAGCGAAAATAGCTTTCAATTTTTTACTTGTAACCGCTCTTATCTTATCTTATCTTATCTTATCGATTTATCTATCTATCTATCTATCTATCTATCTATCTATCTATCTATCTATCTATCTATCTATCTATCTATCTATCTATCTATCTATCTATCTATCTATCTATCTATCTATCTATCTATCTATCTATCTATCTATCTATCTATCTATCTATCTATCTATCTATCTATCTATCTATCTATATATCTATCTATCTATCTATCTATCTATCTATCTATCTATCTATCTATCTATCTATCTATCTATCTATCTATATACGAGCATATTTATCTCTCTTTATATATATTTCTTCTGCTTCTTCTCTTGTCAGCTTATCACCATCTCACCCTTTTCCCGTGTGGCAGAAATATCTGTAAATGTCAATAAAATTACATGCGCACCAATAGCAAGAGTACTAAGCTCTTTTAAGCCACGATGACGTGAGTATTTTTTAGTTATTATTTGGGCTCTACTTTACTAAGAGGGCCTGCGGAAACCAGAGTTGTCAAGCCGAGAGGGCACACCAAAGCCAGACGCCGCCAATATTTACACAATTTTTTATTCTGAGGCAAACTGACTGGCGAGAGGAGGGTGGGGCAATGCTTGTAACCGAAATCTCACTGCGAAGATGCACATGCATAAAATATCTAGAATTTTCAAGAGACCGATAGTAAAAAACTTTTTCCAAGCAACTCAGCTCACAGTTTGATGAGGCAATGCTAAAAGTCAGCTGGTACAGGTACGGCACCTGGCTATGCATAGCCACGCTGGCATTCAACTTGATGTGCTTCGGCTACCTGCAACTTCGCCACTACTCATTGAATCGATCGGCATCGACAAAATTTGAAATGCCTCTGATGAAGGCGCTTCAGATGGATTCAGTTGCTCTGTTTGATGCGGATGGTGAGTTAAAGAGAAAACTGGCTGGCTGGTTAGTTGAGAGAGTTTGCAGCATCCTTTGTAAATTTTTTTTATTCTCGTAGATTTTTAAGGGATTAATTCGTACTTCGAAGTATTCTGCATGCTCGTATGCACCGTTTCTGTTCTAAAGGCCACAGTTAATATCTAATATAATACAAAAAATAATATAAGAGCGAAGACATGACTGTTGACCTAGTGTGCAACCAAGCCCCTCTTGTCTCGTGCAATAACCTATCAGGAAACAGTACCAAGGTATGAGAAAACAACACACGTCTTGCTCCGAAATAACATGAGATCATTGCGTTGTGTGACCAAAAATATCGATAAAAACTGGATTGATGGATTGATTTAGGACATGGGATTTTCTTATAAATGCTCCATGTAAGGGCAGTAGATAAAAATATTAAAATTTATGGGGTTCAAGACAAGGATGTCTGCCGCATAGATTATCCAGAGCCCGACGTTCGACACGAGAAACATAGCGATTTTGATCCAGTTAAAGGTTAGCTAACTCTATAACTCAATTATCAAGTGGAAGTGAGTAACTAATTGACGTTTGGTTACTGTGCTCGAAAAAGATCTCGTTTCAGGACAACTGAAGGCGAGACAGGAGGCAGAAAACAAGAACATCGATGCCCAAAAAGAGCCCAGAAGATTTGCTATTCAAGAAACGAAGGATTTCGAAGCAAAACCAACCGCTTCTGAGTCTGCAGGCTCCCACACTGGCCCACTGAAAGTATTCATTGTTGAAGAGCATCACGAAGGTGAGCTGAACAAAATGATCGATCCATTTGGTCCAGTTTTGAATACCTTGTCTCTTCTTGCGCAAGGGAGGCTAAAAAACTCTGGTGCGCTCGTACTTTTGCAGTACTTCCAATCTGGTTTGACGCTCATACGGACGCGTCAAATCGTGCGGGGACGAGGCTCCCGCCATTTTCACTAGTACGTCAATAATAAATAGTAGTATATTGGGCGTTTTGCGCTTTTCTGTCTGTCTTTCAGTAAAAATCTATCACGCTTATCTCAGGTGCACATCGATGGTCACTCAGACGGCGCTCCGGTATTTCCCGACCGACGTTATCCTTTGGCGGCCAGGTTTGGCAGTAAAGAAGACATTCGGCTTCTGATGACAGCTAATGACAATTTCATTACGGTAAGAATTCGAAAGAACATCGACTGTAAAAAATGAACAAATGAATTTATCGATTGATATAATACTTTCAGGGCTCTAGAGCGGCTGGTCTAGTGTACCACAATCTCTGGATTCTTCCTAGCTGGCTGTCACCACACAATCTGGGTAACACTTGCCTTAGTATACTCATTGGTTAATTTTCGATTATATTTACTAAAGAAAGTAGTATAACAAGAAAAAACAGATTTTTTTATCTCAAATTTTAAAGAAAATTAATATTTCTTTTCAACCTCCTACAAAGCAGAAATCGATTACTTGAGCGTTGGTGTCACCAGGATTAACAAAACTCTGCATCCGTGCACCTGTCCTGCCTACACGCTAGACCGAACAAATATCCAACTTTCACGTAGCACAGATTCCGATGACGCCTGCTACGTAGACTCCCGTACGGACTTCGATCGCCGAGTTTGGTTCCTAAAAAAGTTCTGCCACTTTACTAAAGGACCCTTTCTAGAGGTGCTGGCGTCTGAGAACAACATCACTGCGGACTTGCTAGCTGCCGTTTTCACCAGGAAGCTGCCCCAGAACCAGCAAGAAGACAGCACTATTAGCAATTTGTTTAATGCGGAGGCGGACAAACATAGCGGAGGGCCAAACGACTACTTGCTAGACATTGACGAGGACTACTTCGGTGTGCAGCTGGCTGCTCGACAGCTCCTGAAGTCTGGAATCCCCATGAAAATAACAAAACTGATTCGACAGCCTCTGATGAATCTGTTCTGCCCGAAGCTGGTCAGCGACGAGAAGAAGGCTGATCAATGGTTCGTGGAGCTCCTCGAAGCCGTGGCTAAAGCAGGCGAAGACAAAAGCTCGACACAGGACGACATCGTCAAGACAGTCGTACAAAACAAGGAGCTACTGAAGACTCTGCGCAAGGCCGCTTGTCCGGAGCTACCCAAAGTGCATCTGCGGCCGTTGACTCGTCAGGTGGCCTCTGCTGTAGCTGGACTGAGCCGCGAACAGCTCCAAGTGCTTCAGAGCATCGGCCTCTGCCTGGGCACGTCTCTACGGACTCACTTAAATCCAATCGACTCAATTGACAAAACTGGATCTAACAAAGGCTCGAATAAAATCTTCGGTCCACAGCCCGTAGTTCACCTGTGCCTCGGCCATAACTATCCAAATGATTCGAATGTTGACGAATTCCTTGACAGCAGTGCCGGAATCGATGCCCGCTTACAACGCATGACGGGCCTGCTGCGCCGCTTGCCGAAAGCCCCGATCGCGGTGACCGTGTGCCGCAGCTCCAGAGACGGCTACGTGCCCAGGCACCAGATGAGCCGCGTCGAGGCCGGCATCCTCAAATCACTTCGGCAGGTGTTCGGCGAGATCGACGTCGAGTACGACTCGGAGCTGTTCCACGGCAGAGAGGGCTGGTTCGAGTACAAGTCCCGGCAACTGGGCGACGGGTTTCGGCCGGCTAAGGACAAAATTTGACACGATTTTGATTGATTTTAGTTGCTTTTTCCTAGCAATAAAAGCTTGTTACAAATGGGTTTACAAATGAACTAATATTATAGAATTACTAAAGTTATTTAAACCGAATTGTCCAGTGGATGAAGTTTTGAGCTGAATCACTGTTTTTCTGTTTACACCAACTGTAGGCTTCAAGGTGCCTCATTCTGAAGCAGCAGATGCATAGCTTTGGGATTTCTCGTAGAATTTTTCTGAGGAGTCCGATAACAAAAAATTATTCGGAATTATTATTGTCTTTGTTCTCTTATCGATTTATTTTTTACAGATTGTCAGCATACAAATCAGATCTCATTTTACAAGCAATAAGCCGAGAATATGAGCAATCTTTATGGTTGGAACCTCTGAATATTGAGCGGATGTGTTGATACGTTCGACAGGGAAATACTGCAGAGACCTAGTATTTCTGGATTCCTAGACCTAAATTCAGTACTGGGTCTAGATGGCTAGTTTTGTTATCTAGACATTTAGAGACCTACCATTCCTAGATTCCTTGACCTACATAGTACTGGTACTGTAGGTCCCTAGCATTCTATGCACTCGACTGCCATTCATACACACGGAATTACCTCGTACTCGTGCAACGCTCAAAAATTTTAATTACATAAGCCTCTCACGGCCTCTTGCAAGTATTTGGGTGGGTAGGTAGCCCTAATCCTCAAAACTATGCTCGGCGAGTGAGAAAACATCGGTGATAACATCGACTCTCCCTAGCCCAACATCAGTCATCTAAATTTTTCCATGCTAGTTAAATCGGATGACAACATAATATCAAAAGGAAATTCAAACGGAAGGCCTCAAGGCTTGGCGAATTAAATAGAGGAATCGTTGTTCTGGAAGCAAAAGGAAATTAATGCTCTCGAGAGCTTTCTGTGTACCCTCACCCAAAAGAGAGAAATGTACAGAGAAAGCAAACCTAATACTAATGCACGCAAAAAGAAGGAACGGTGGCTGCCTCTCTGTTGAATTAGATGAAAAAATTCCAAATGGATGAGCAAAAATAGAAAAATAAAGTTTTCGAGCACAAACTTGGAAAGCTTGGAAGGTTTTTTCTCTCCCGTGTCGGTTCTTACGGCGCGAGGGCTGCAATTACTGGACTGGAAGAGAATGTGAGGAGGCGTCTCGAGCATTAGGAAGACAATGCGAAATGGAAGCGACAGAGACAGACGGAAATAGTTTCTAATTTGGGGCGGGGGGTGCCGCAAGCACATAGCTCGTGCAGGTACCCGGCCCCATCCAGATTTCTGTTCTAGCTCTCTAAGCGGGGGTCTAGCTGATGTTTTATTTGAGCAAAAAATGCATTAGCGTCTAGTTTGTCGAGCTGCACCAATTGGACGTGGATATGGAAGCATGTTGGCAGTCCTTGGCCAAATTATAAAGCCCCCCCCCCAAAATAAATTTACGGAAAGATTCGCTCTTGAAAGATTGTAGATTCGATTCAATAAAAAATTAGACTTTCAATAACCACACAGCACTAATTAGACTGATGCTGAGCCGCAGATGCTCCCGCTACGGTACCTGGCTGTGCAAGGCCATGGTTGCGTTCAACATTGTGTGCATCGGCTACCTGGGATATCGCTACTATTACCTGGACAGCTCGACCCAGCCAGTCAGCTTCAAGCAGCCGGTTCCGCCCGACGGTTTTCCAAGACAGCGAACCAGCCGTCTTAGTTGGCAGCCGAAGCAGCCGCTGCCGCCGCTGATCAAGCACTTGGAGCTGCGTCCGCCGCGGCCACCTCCTCCAGTTGACGCGGCTGGCGAGGACGCGGAGAAACAAGCGGGTGAGTATCTACCTTAAGGGTATGTGTCTGAGGGCTCTGAGAGAGGAGTGTATCAGCTGTGAACAATGTATGGGATGTGGCGTAAATTTGACCGTCTCGGGGCGGTAAGTCAGCTGTAAGAAGAAATTTCAACTTGAAGTGGTGTGGGACAGCTGCCTGCTACCGTATGCAAGCTTAGCAAGGACATGATTTTAACAAAAACATCCCCTTCGAAGAATATAAACCTATCTCGGCTGTTAAAATGCGGATTTCGCTATAAATAGAGAAGACATTCTTTTTATTTCAGTAAGATTTTTACAAATAATTTGCTTTTCCTTGATTTTTCAATAGTTAAAGTAGCGGCTTTTTTTCAAAAAATGAACGAAAATTCCGTTTTCTTGCACATTTTTTCAGTAAACATATTTAGGCTAAATGGAGCATTTTATTAAGAGACTATTGGAGGTCAATGGAAAAAATGGGCTTCTAACAACACCAAGCGCAGTTTGAATGCAAAACGTGGCCTTCATTTTATTGTTGCTCATTCTTAGTTATAATGTTTGGTCGGGCTTGTCTATTTTTCTGGCTGCCTCACTTTTTGTTGCTATCCACATGAAACTACGGTGGCCGCGTGCACAATATTTGCGTGCTGAATTATGCAGACTCACCCCCCTAAACGCCCTACCTGACCCTTGGTCTGTCTCCTCTTCACTCCGGCGCTAAAAAACAGGCACAGAAAATCCATGGACCTAAAGCAGACCTAAAGCATTGAACTGTAAACGACTATAAAAGCATATGGAAAGGAGAGCAAATAAAAAAGCTGCTGGGAACCTACTGTGCAACTCAGACATTATGGTTCCTTTCCAGCTATGTTAGGCATAGAATTCCATGGTGCCTCGATAGAATTTTCTTCTTCAAATGAAGATCTGTGTGTATGTGTCTCTGAGTTCTTGTGTGCTTACCTTTGTCTCTAGACGTTCCCGACTCCACGTACTCTTATTATTTACTTACAGCAGTACTAAGAGAATTCTTATTGCAATTATTAGCTAGGAAAAGTACACAAAAGGTCATAACGTCAGTGTTGGTCAACTCGCCCTTGTGTAAAGATTTGAACTGCATGTTACAAGAAAGCTTTTTGCTTTAATTTCTGTCCTATTAATAAAACGTATAACAATTTTTTGCCTTTTTTCAAAATTTGTTTATAGTTTTCTGGCGTCGAATCGTGCCATGAAAATCCAATTCTGCCAATTCCAAAGCCTCCATAACCTCCAAAATTTTAACTCCATCCGCTTTCCAGCTCCACCTCCGGCCCACCGAGATGACTTCAAAAACCCCCCGCCGCCTCGTCACATCATCGAACGTCCGCCGCGGCCAGAGCCGCCGCTCGAGGATTTGCGGCGTCAAGGACATTCGCGTGACGTTGAAGAACGACGTGAAAGTCAATCGGGAACTGAGGAGGAATCGGAGAGACGTCCGGCAGGGGGTGCGTCATTCGAATTATTAAGCCGTATCTGCTAATCATAAGGCAAATTAACAACACCTTCAATTTCAGTGCACCCAAAAAGAAAGCCAAAACCGCCGGCCCCGAAGGCCGAGTCTCGAGAACCTGAACCAGCTGAAGGTTTGTTTTGCAAGTACTTAACAGAACCCTGCATCGGTCCTAATCGCCCACTATGTCATCCATATTGTTTACCGCCAAAAAGTATTGATGCTATACTGATTGATTTCTTAATTTAAGACCCTCGCGCGAAAGCGAAGCCGGTCGGAGATGAGAGCGAAGCCAAGCACAGGGACTCAGAAACTGATGACACGGGCAAGAGCGGACCGGGAGCTTCTTCTGATGCCAAGCAGTTGAAGGACAGAATCACAGGTGAAAGCTCGAGTGAGACTTCAGATGTGGCTATTAAAGACACACACCAGAGAGAAACTGAGTGACACTTAAATCCAAACTTTTACTTCTCATTTAAAGGTCAGCACAAGGCAAAGCAGGCAGCTGACGAAAAGGCAGGCGATGAAGCCGCGGAAGGAGCGGCTGATGCGGCAGCAAAAGTCGTCAAAGCGAAGCCGGAAGTTTTCGCTTCTGGCTCTCGTGCCGGTCCGTTGAAAGTATTCATCGTGGAGGAGCATCACGAAGGTTAGCCGGGTGAAAATTTTGGTAGACGTTAAATTCTTTAAGCTTTGCTTTGTACTGTGTTTGAAGACATAACTATGTGACATTTTAGTTCTTCCAATTTGGCTCAACCAGCACAAGAAAGCCTCAAATCAGGCGGGCCACCGGCTTCCACCGTTT
Source organism: Macrostomum cliftonense (assembly GCA_950096795.1). Classification (NCBI taxonomy): domain Eukaryota; kingdom Metazoa; phylum Platyhelminthes; family Macrostomidae; genus Macrostomum; species Macrostomum cliftonense. Next base: position 2,010,597 of record CATNEM010000136.1, on the reverse strand, counting down.
TCACTGGTATGTTATCAATAGTATTGTAAGCAGCTGTGGGCGATTTCTGCCCATCAGACTTTGTCCTTCAGTCTCAGTATGTGCCCATACCTGACGGCCAATACAGCTGTGTTTCTGTTTGTCCTTACTTGAAGTATTGTCTATTTTTTTGTATTTGCACGTCTGTTTTCATTCGAATATTCTGTGGTGTGATTCATCAGTAGCGCAAGCCTCAGTGGCAGCACAAATTCTACACCATCAGGTGCACATCGACGGCCACTCGGATGGAGCTCCGATCTTCCCCGACCGTCGATATCCCTTCACGGCCAAGTTGGGCAACGAGAAGAACATCAAACTCTTAATGACGTCGAACGATAACTTTATAATGGTGAGGGCTCTGGATCTTGGAAATTATTCAGGAAAATCAGTGTATGCAGCCTAACAACTAAAGATACACCATGCATGCTCGTACTTTTTCAGGGATCACGAGTTGCTGGCTTAGTTTCAAATGGACTTTGGGTTTTTCCCAACTGGCTGGATCTTAACAGCACGGGTACGAATTTTTCGGTTGTTCACTATTAGATTTCTAAACATTTTCTGCGCAGAATTTGTTATATTGTTATAAAATTCTAATATGAACTCTGGAAGGGCCTCTAAAACTTCTAGCTAATACATGTACTTTAAGAAGGTTTAATAATTTCTGGAAAAACCATGCCTTCGTAAAATTAAGTAAAAAAGTTAAATAACCAGAAAAAGATTGTCTTCATGTGGGAAAGGCTTAATTTGACGAAACAAAACAAAACAGAAAGCTCTAACATTGTGAAGCACCAATTAAGCCGAGGTCTTCTGATGCAACATCACCATGATGGCAAAGAGATTTTCTCCAGTACCCTAAAGACATAAAAAACTCAGATAGAGCCGTTACGATCAAGATGAGGCCAGCATTGCTGGAACCAATGTAACATCCCTTGATTGATCCACCAAGAGCGATTACCTGCCACACTTTCCATCTGGTTACGTCGTATTAGCAGATCGTAGTGATACGAGCGTACCATAGCTGGGGATTCGCGGAGATAGGTCATTTATTCGTTTTCTTCGTTTAAGATAATGAAAAAATCATATTTGGCACATACCACATGAAGCTAATTAAACTGACTGAATCTTACTACTTCTTTACAAATAGTATAAAAAGTAAATTTTTCCTCACAGATGTTGAAATCTCGACGTCCGGGGTCACCAAGGTCAACAAAACACTGCAGGCCTGCAGCTGCCCGGTGTACGAACAAGACCGACACCCCGTATTGTCTCCAAGCGCAAATTCCACAGACACCTGTTACATGGATTCGCGATTTGACATCAATCGGCGAATGTGGTTCCTTAGCAAGTTCTGCTACTTCACGAAAGGCCCGTTTCTGCAGGTGTTCGCTTCTGAGAGCAACATCACGGCAAACCTCCTGTCTGCCATCTTCACTAGGAAGCTCCAGCTGCCCAAGGAACGACCAGAAGACAGCACTATCAACACCGTGTTCAACGCAGAGGTCGACAAAGCTAGCGGAGGGCCAAACGACTACCTGCTAGACATTGACGAGGACTACTTCGGTGTGCAGCTGGCTGCTCGACAGCTCCTGAAGTCTGGAATCCCCATGAAAATAACAAAACTGATTCGACGGCCTCTGATGAATCTGTTCTGCCCGAAGCTGGTCAGCGACGAGAAGAAGGCTGATCAATGGTTCGTGGAGCTCCTCGAAGCCGTGGCTAAAGCAGGCGAAGACAAAAGCTCGACACAGGACGACATCGTCAAGACAGTCGTACACGACAAGGAGCTGCTGAAGACACTGCGCAAGGCCGCTTGCCCGGAGCTTCCCAAGGTGCATCTGCGGCCGTTGACTCGTCAGGTGGCCTCGGCGGTAGCTGGACTGAGCCGCGAACAGCTCCGAGTGCTTCAGAGCATCGGCCTCTGCCTGGGCATGTCGTTAAGAACCAACCTGGAGCCGATGGACGGCATGGACAAAAGCAGTAAAGGTGGAGAGAAATTGTTCGAACCTGACCCGGTGGTGAATCTGTGCCTTGGCCACAACCTGCCCAACGAATCTGTGGTCATGGAATTCCTTGACAGCAGTGCCGGAATCGATGCCCGCTTACAACGCATGACGGGCTTGCTGCGCCGCTTGCCGAAAGCCCCGATCGCGGTGACCGTGTGCCGCAGCTCCAGAGACGGCTACGTGCCCAGGCACCAGATGAGCCGCGTCGAGGCCGGCATCCTCAAAGCACTTCGGCAGGTGTTCGGCGAGATCGACGTCGAGTACGACTCGGAGCTGTTCCACGGCAGAGAGGGCTGGTTCGAGTACAAGTCCCGGCAGCTGGGCGACGGGTTTCGGCCGGCTGGGGACAAAATTTGAATTTATTATTTGCGCTTGTGACGTAATTGAATTAAACTCATTTCCAAATGAACTTGGAAATCGAATTTGTGGCAAAGGTTTTTACATAAAGCGAGTAATTCACCTAGGTTTCCAATCTTCGCGAGTACTTACGCTCGTATAATAAGAGAGAGGGTAAAATGGTAAACTGATTTTATCTATTTTATTTAAGGTGCAGTTACTAAACGTTTTTTTAAAAGGTTTAGAGCTCCTAAATAGTACAAAACAATACTAAGCATGCGTGTAAGCTAAAGTTTGTTTCATTTGTGCATGTTGATACGAAATCTAAGCTAATAAAATGTAAGCGCAAAGGAAACGTGAAATCTATTATTGTCCTGTATTTATTTGAGATTTATTGGATAAAATAGTTAACAACTATTGTAGTTCGAAATCGAATGCCTCCGAGGTTCAAAGAAAAAAGCTGTAATGTAGCCAAGAAAATAAAAAAATTAAATCAAAGAAGACAAAGACGAAAATTGTGAAACTTCTTACGCGTTAAAATTTCATAGGAAAATGATAAAACTGGCGAACTTCACGGATGATGCAAAGATGACGGTCGAGATACACTTAAAATTCCACTAGAATCACGAAAATAATAAAGTTACACTAGTTTGGTGATAATGAGTCATGACAATGCGTTGGTACCGTAAGCTGCTCGAGTCCTTCATTCTGCAGCTTTTTTCTTCGGCATCTTGTAGCTGCGAATCCAGATCTCAGATAGACAGACGGAGCTGTGAAATCTGTAAAAGATTATCAGTGGCAGGAAGATGTACTTCACAATGCTCCAGGCCATTGGGCCGAAGTACTCCTGGGGAAAGTCTTCAGCGAAGCTACGCTTGGCTTCGAAAACGGCCTCAATCCACATGGCCAAGTTGGCTATGAGCAGGCCGATGGTGAGACCTCGACCCGGCTTGTGGTTTTTGGTGACCAGGTCGAGTGTGATTCGCCTCTGAATGCCTTGCATGATGAACAAGGTCTGCGAGATCGACTGGATCACTTCTAGGATGGACTGTAGAAGTGAAGGAGGGGTTTGATGCCATTTTGAAACATTTAGTGAAGCTCCTATTTTATAACGACAAGCAATCGTTGATGAAATCAGTGACTAAAGGCTGTTTTACATTTTCTGACGAGGATATTTCAATTGAACTTGGCACAGAATTCTATCATTCGAATGAGGAACAAGGAGTATTAAATGCATAAAAGTACTCGTATGTAACTTCTGTGTGTGCGGAGGAGACAAGCGGGTGACTGCTTCTACTCTCAGGAAGTCATCCCATCCTCTCCTGCTCTTCACAAGACCCCGCTTAGCCTTAACCGGAATTGTATCTACGTCAAGTTCGTCTCCGTGATCCTCTCTAGCAATGGCTATTTTGCTAGGCACCGCTACCTGCAGTGAAAAATCCACCGCGAGGAGTGCCCCTTCTGACTCTCCGACGTCGAAAGTGCGGTGCATTTCATTCGTTACTGCCCTGTTTACACCCAGGACAGGCTCACTACCTCTGACAAAACCCGGATCTCTCTGACGTTTGCAGGCCCTAGAATGTCTGACAGTTCGTCCGCTATCAGGCAGGAAAACATCCACGACTACTGCCCAGTCACTGCATCCGGTCGGATACCGTAAGATAAAATTTATTTACCACTGATTTTTGCTCAGATTTACCACCGGTTCAAGTTCGAACAATATCTTAGCGCCTTTACTGTCAAGTGCAACTAAGTTATGTAAGTCAAGTGTGTGCGGAGCATCCACTATTTTTACGACATTCCTTCCCTCTAGAGGAGGAAAAGGTGAGCCTAAATCGTAATTTAACAGCAATTAACAGTCCGAACAACAGCCATAACTGACCTTCAAACCCGCCGTCTTCGCTATGAAGTTCCGGTGCCCGGTCCAGATCGGACAGTGTCCGGAATCGTTCGAGTCAACGGCGCAGGAGCCAACAGAGATTGACACGAACATGTTGAAGCAAATCACTCCAGCTAAGCCTACGAACAGTAGGTTGACGTCGAAAGCTTCGTTGCCGCGTACTTTATACAAGCGCAAATGGCGAACGGTCTTCACAATCCCAGTAAGCGACATTGCCGCGGTGAACAGTAGTACAGCGCATTCCACTGTCATCACCACCAGTACATAGAGAGTTTGGTGCGACTGTGGAAAAAAGCAATCGGTTTAACATGCATACTTTTCAATAACTCTTTCTGCAACTAATATGCTAGTTACTTACTTTATCAAGAGAGTTGAGCAGCTGAAGGCTGATCATGGGCACCAGCACGCATATCATGATCAGAAGGCCCAGGAACAATCCCTTGTGCGACTTGTGACAGGCGGTGAACCTCGGACCCTCCGGATACATTTTCCTGCCGTACGGTGTCACCTTGGTGTCGCCGATTTTGCTAAACACCTTGAAGCAGATGGCTGCGCAGATCAAGCCGTATTCAACCGCACAGGGGTACAGGTAGGGTCCGAGCTTGTGCGATGGACCGTCCTCCAGAAGCTGGTCATGGCAGTTTGCTAATTCTGCTGCAAATTGAAAGTTTTTTGTTCCCTAGATGAGGTATCTATTGAATTTTCTTAGTAGATCTTGGCAGGAATTGCACATTGGTTTTCAATGTCTCACCAGCGGACTTGTTAGAGTAGTTGCCGAAGCCATCAATTTTCGATTGAGTTTTTGAAGAATTCCCACTATAGGCCTCGGAGCTGAGGCCAACCTTAATCTCGTAGATGACCGTCTTAACCCAGATGCACAAATTGGTAACGATCAGGTGCACCATCATGAAGCGAATCAGCAGTAGCTGAGTGTTGAAAGTAATCTATAGAGGACAAAAAGTGCAAAAAAGTCACTTCGGTGCCGACAATTCTAATCAAAAGGTACCAATTTTTTTATCCCCTAGCAACTCCTTACCCTGTGATGCTTAAACACATAGTAAGTCTGGGCCATGATAAACACCAAATGAACCGTCTGTTTCGGTATGAACCACATATCGTGACAAGGCGAAATGCCTTTCCGCTCAATCACCTCGGATATTTTGAATCCGTCGTGAATCATCACGCCAAAGCCGAATACTGCGTGGATGAAGATGGGAATAATCCTTGTTAACCTAAATATTAGCAATCATGGATTCAATCATAGCTTTTTGTTACGTACCTATAGCCCCTAGTCGCAGGTACAAGTTGATCCCAGTCTCCGATTGAGTAATAGGACTCACAGTGAATGCGCTTGGCGTCAGCGGCGACTCTGCATAAATCCATATTTTTTAGATTCAATTACGTAAGAAAGCAAACTCGTCATTAAGGAAACCATCCTTGACCTCTATAAATGGGAAGCAGAAATCCTTCGTAACTGTGGAAAAGACAACCAGCGGGGTAGAGACAACCTCCTGAACTGTTAAATAAAAATTATATTAACTGTGGAAAGACAATCGCCTTAATTTAAATAAAAGCCTATTAGCTAACTGAAATTATTGTGACAACTGGGAGAAAAAAATTCGAATCCGAGAAACGGAAAACTAGATAATAAAATCCGTACACGAAATCTTCAAGAAACAATTTCTTTTTCCCGTTCAAGTACTTTACCGGAAAAACTATTCCGGAAATTCATATTCACAACAGGCTTACCAGGCGTGTCTGGCGCTTCGCTAGCTGGCGACAGCGGCTGATGCTGATTGGACGGCTCCCGTCCCGCGGCGAGCACGGGTGGCAGATCCGTCACCAGCGGGTTTCGCTGCAGCCGCCTCCGCGGCCTGTACATTCGCGACTTACCAGCGTCAGCCGCGTCTGAACTGCAGGCCTTCGCCAGTATCTCTGGACTGACTTCAGCGACAGTATCTTCAAAATCTGTCTCGGCTGTTGCCAGAGGAACTTCCGGTGTCGGCTGGTCATCAACGTCAGAGTGGGTGACGATGGCCTCAACCAGCTCGGTTGTTGATTGGACTGGCGCGGGATTGTCACGAGCAACCGGTTCGGAATGGTTCAGCATCTGCAACATCGGGATCTCGATGGTGGCCGTTCTTCGTCGAGGCGACTGTTGCCGCTTGCGTCCGCCGACGCCGACAACCTCGGAGACAAAGTCTTCGGTTGGGTCAGCGTCTGCGGCTGCGGCTGCGGCAAGTTTCTGGGCGCGCTTCTTAGCTCGACGCTGGTGAGCAGAGATGAGCCAGTTGAGGTAGACAATGCAAGCGATGCCCACGCCGTGCATGTAGATGTAGAACATCTGCGAAGGGTTTCGAGAGAGGGTTCAAATTTCGATGACGGGCATGTGGGATGTCTAGGATCGGAAATCTTCTGTGTGCTTAAAAATAGGAAAAAAGACACTTCAGCTTGTCCAGCAAGTAGATAAGAGGCCTTTCGAAAGAAGTAATTCCGCTCAAAGACCTTTTACGCGAGATCTTGCTTGAAAAAAATAATAATTCATGATACTTTATTACAAGGAGTTGTAGTTAAGTGGCTAGGGCATCGGCCTTATCAAGGTTGTGGTTTCGAGTCCCAGCTATTGGGGACAATCCGTGGTCTTAAGCATGGCACTTAATCCCAAACTATTTCAGAGATTGGGCACCAGTTTGAACTGGGAAAAAAATTATTTCGGGTCGTCAGGACTGAGCAGCTGTACACAGCCATCGGAGTAGCCGTGCAGCTAGCCCCTAGCTGAAAGGTCGGGTGTCCAATTTTTTGTCGTAAAAAACTTAGCTTTTTATTCGATTACTCGAAGTTTCCACGGAGTAAAAACATCAATCACATACGATTTCTTAGAAAACGACTTATTTTAAAACTATTTAGGAAGGCGAAAGGCTAAAAAATACCTTTGATTGATCAGTGAATGAAAAGTTAGCTCGTCACAAATAAATTTGAAATTTTGCGTAAAAAAATAACTCTCGTCGAAGTGCTACCTGTCTATAAGCCGCGTGCTCAACAGGCTTAGCCAGCGCATCGCTGATGGGAATCACCACGCCGTGCATGAGCACCACGAGGCCGTACAGGGTGAGCAGCGACTGCAGAATCGAGCTAGCCGTGGAGGCCCGGTGATCAGCGGAGAAGGCCAGCTGGCTTGGCTGTCTGAGGGAATTAGCGCGTAATTTTAGTTGTGTACTATTGATTTAGCTGTACTGTACTGAGCATGACTACTCACCTTTTCCTAGGCTTCCGTCCGACAGATCCATTTAATTTGGATGAGCCGTTTTTTTTAATAAGCGATTTTAATCGCCCCATGTAGCAGTTGATGGAGATTTTACTCTAACAGAATCTTAACATTTTTCAGCAACTTCACCAATATACTAAACGTCGAAAGTCTGAGCAGCATGGAAAAACCGGCTAAATAGCTGGCTCTAACTCGGCAGTACCTGCACAGTTAAAAACAGAAATTTCATGAAAAGAAAAGTAAGAAGACAAACAGCGTGCAATACAGTCCGATGTATTCGTATCAGTCAACCTCTTAGGGCGGTGTATTCCGAGCTCTCCCGTGCGTACGTAATACATAACTGAGGTTACGTTCATTGCCTCGGTCTAAAAAAATGGCTAACCCAGTGTACACTCGGTACACAATTCAATTCTAGCTGCAGTTTTTAAAACTTCATGAAACTTTTCAACACCTATCTTAGCATTCTTTAAACCTAAAACATAAAAAATTGAATATCAACGTGAAATTTAAAACGAAACAGCCACAATGCAGTGTCATATTTTTTCTAGTGTGTATTTTTCCATTCAAAATATTTGGTTGTTAAAAACAGGCTAATAAAAACATTTTTTATGAATCGCAAAATATATTGAAAGTTAATGGCAAATAACTCTAACAAAAGTCCTTGCATAGTATTATATGCAGCTCTTCAAGGATCTGCTGCTGCAGGTTACTTCTTCTGACTGTCCGAGCCTTCTTCATAGTCGGCAACTGTTGGTGCAGAATATGGATTGGATTGACAATTTAAATCCTTATCAGTGGATATGTGCGACATTAAGGCTGACAAATTGTCACTCACACCTGCCAAAGTATTGACGAATCTTTTGCATGTGCTCCGGCAAGTCCTTATCAACCTGGTCTCCATCTGGCTTGTTGCGAACTGCAATAAATTGAGTTCATTTCATTTCGTGCATGTGTACATGTAAATCTTCGATTGATTTATCATTGAGGATAAAACACATCTTACCGATGCGGCCATGGGCGGTGTCAGTGCCAGGCACGACCCGGATAATTTGCTGGACATTGTCATCGGTGTCGGTCTTGGAGCAATTGTTCTGTCGAGAAGACATGCTTAATTTGCTAGGGTGTACAGAGAAACAGTAAGAGATAAACTTTACGGCGATAGTATTTGTGACTATTTTGGTTTGGCGATGAAAAAATCTAGATTTTAAATAGACTCTCGGTCAGCGCCTGATCAAAAATGGTGCGGAGGTTGGGGTTGGTGTTCAAAACTCTGACCCCTACGCGAATTCCTATTGGCTGGGCTGGTTAGAGACAGTAAATTTAAGCCGGTTTTTTATTGGCTCATAACTTTTTGTCTACGATAGAGGGACTTACGAATTGGAGCGTAGTTTTAACTGGACTGTTTAAGTACATAGCTCTGTCTCTCCTTGACTATGCATATCAGCATGTACATGTGCACCGCCATTGCGAAAATTTCAAGATTAAACTGTGCATAATAAATTTACCCACTCTGTATTCACACATGCAGGTCTGAGGGCTTTTTTCACACTGCTATCAAATAAATTGAATTTTGCGTAGCTTTCACGTGCTGATCAAATGAATGGTTAGAGAACTCGGTGTACATTCGTGTGATTTGGTGGCAATACGAAAGAACCTCTAATAGTAACTAATAAATAATCAACCGTTTGTATGGCTCCATAAATAAACCTATTTGTTTGCATATAAACTCCGGCAACTATAAAAATTTTGCGGAGCACAAAACAAAAAGCTTTGCTAATTTTCAAGTGCTAATATTTAATACAAGTAGAGTTTTAATCCCAGTGAGCGGAAGGTCGTGGGTTCGATCCTTAAGTCTAGGAGACAATTCGTGCCCTTCAGCAAAGCACTTAATCCGCATTGCTTCAGTTCACCCAGCTGAGATGGGGTTTGGGTAGAACAGCTGTCAGGACTGAACAGCTGTGCACAGCTCTCTGCAGATACGCCGCGCAGCTAGCTGCGGCCGTGCCTGCTTGATCTTTTCATTAGCTGTCAATTTACATTTGTCTAATAATTTGTACATAAAAGCTCAAGGCTAAATGTACGAAATATGTGAGAGCATTCAAATGGTAGAGTGATCACAAATATGCTTGCTCAGCAACATAGAAAATTAAACTTCCATTGACACCTCGAGTGTTTACTGGATATTAACAGGTGTTCATGACTATCATATTGACTGTAATCAGTTCAGATACCAGTGCAATGCTGAGTAGCTTCAACATATGTATCTAAATTAGGCTCTTTCTTCTGGAAATAAAAAGGAAAGCAAAAATCATTAATCAAATCAAGCAATTCCAGTGTTCCAACATGATTAACTAAAGCTCAGCGCAAGTCCCACACTTGCCTCATCCAGCAACTGTTTAGCTTATTTATTTACTTTCAAAATTTGAGAGCAAATCAATCAATCAATCATTTGTCCCTAAAAATAGAACCAATCACTCCTGCTGCTCGTCCGAGCGCAATTTCGAGCTGCCATTGACAAGACGAATACCCAGCTGGGCGGCCCGCTCAACAATGCCTTTGCGCTTCTTGGAGCTGACGGTGTGGGCGATGACGCCGGCATATCGCCTGTTCTCCATCAGCAGCATCTCCAGCTCCCTGGCGTTGTGCACCAGCACGTGACGAAAGCCGTCCCTGTGCACGTGCTTGGTGCGCTTGTCGGATCCGAAACCAATCTGCGGCATCACCGATTGGCCTTTGAATTTGCGGCGCATCCGATTGTCGATGCCTTTCGGACGGCGCCAGCTCGGCTTGACGCGATGGTAACGGTCGCTATGGTGACGCTGGATGTGCTTGTTGCGCTTCTTGATGCATTCTAGACGGCGCAACGGTTTCACAGCGTTTAGGCGTTTTGCTGCCATGGCAACTGGTGCTAAACAGGCTGGAATGAGTGCATAAATCCAGGATAGTGAACTGAAGGATTTTGTGATCTGAGTGTAATGAAGCGACTATAAAAAATTGATAGTTACTTTAAGCAATTCTAAAATCGAATAGAATTAGTAAGTTTAAACAAATTTATTACACTTCAATCTCTGCATTATTAATTCCCTACATATAGCTTTTTCAGGATAGATTATGCTTTAAAATTGTAATTTTTACTTAAAAATACAGATATTCATGTGAAGTTTTTATAAGTGCTACCAACTAAAAGCAAAAATGTAGTAAAAGTATGTTGTTTGCTATAGAATTTATGCTCCCTTACTTGCTAGTCAAAAACATATTTAACAGACTGTTATTTTCTAAATATAGACAATTGAAAGATATTTCTCATACTTATTCCTTATCATCAAAAATTAAAAGGCCATTTATTACATAAAGTTAGACTACATTGTTCCAAGTTTGCCAAAATAGATACTAAAGAAATAATAGAAAACAATACTTTTGGTAAATAAAGAATATTAATTTTATTAATATTAATACCAAACCAAACAGATTAACTTCTGGCTAAATAAAGCTAGTTTCTGCTATGATTCTTTTTAAAATTTTTCTAAATATCAAACAAAGGATTTATAAAATCTAAAAAATAGTATGATACAGGTTACCTTATGTTGCTTTCTTAGAAATATGATTTTTTAAATGCAAAATAAGAATTTTAGTTTTAATTGAAAAAAGGGTTTTAGTTTGTAATAATATAATTCAAAAACATCTTAACAAAAGGTAAATTTCTGGAATAAATAGATGCAAATCAAGCAAGAGAAAAAAACAACCTCGAACCTAGACATAGCTCACCAGTAAATATCAATAGTTAAAAAAGAAACTTATATTTAAAAAAGTATCTAAAGGTTTTTAGTTATTTTTCCTGCCTTGAAGAGAGATATCTGCATAGAGAAGGCAAAAAAAGAAATGTGCTTTGAGTAAAGAAATTACCTAAAGGATGAGAGTAATGTGTGAAATTATTTGCTATAAGCAAAGAGCTACTTAAAAGCAAGATTAAGTGCCATAGAGCAAGATTTAGGGAATTAGGATTTAGGGCTAAGGAATATTATGCATTAAGGAAATAATAGGCTACAACCCTCTAAATTTACTCTAGAAAACATCCTATATTTTGAACTAGGTTTACCACTTGGCCTAGTGAACACTACCAGCTAGCCTAATAGAATGCTACCAGACTAATTTGTCTGGTAAGTAGAAATAGTTTAAAGCCCTAAAATAACTTTGGTGACATTGAGAAAATTACATTAAATAGCCCCATAATAGGCCCTAATAACTAGCTGAAGCCAAAGCCAAAAAGACAAAAATTGCTATTACTCTCTGACTTGGCTTTGATTATAAATACATTATATAAAATTATAATTTATCAAGTAAATACTATATGTTATAATATAATAGTAAAAAATGGTATAGGCCATAGTCTGTAAGGTGGCCTTTTTGGGGGAAAATTCCCGTGCACATGAAGGGTCTTGGCACACATTAGCGCACAAGTGCGGCGCACACAAAGGATCTTGGCACACATTGGTGCACAAGCACGACACACACGAAGGATCTTGGCACACAAGCGTGGTGCACATGAAGGATCTTGGCACACATTGGTGCAGAAGCGTAGCACACATGAAGGATCTTGGAGCACATTGGCGCACAAGCGCCACACACGCAAAGGATCTTGGCACACAAGCGTGGTGCACACGAAGGATCTTGGTGCATATTGGTGCATAAGCGCAGCACACACGAAGGGTTTTGGTGCATTTTGGTGTACAAGTGGTGCAAAATCAGTAATATTATAGGCAAAATAGGCAAAAATATGACTACTTTGTGAAGATTTAGATGAGACTACAAGCACAAATGTAGGAAATTGGAAGAAGTAAAGAAATTGTCTGCGGAACCTTTTTTTGGTCCTTCCAACTTTTGACGCACAAATGGCGCTTTGACAGTGCACAGATTGTCCCCCTAAAATTTATTCTGGCGCACACTGTGCCACCTTCCTAACTATGGGGTATAGGCCTACCCTATTCATTTTGATATTTCTTATTGGTTGATAATAGCCTATAATGATTTAGGCCCTACCCTAGCCTAGGCCTAGGTTATATAGGCCTAGGGCCTATGATTTACTTAATATCTTGTTCTGAATCTGCAGCCTACAGGCAAACAAAAATCCTTGTTCTATAGATAGAATGGATAGAATATACCCTGGGACCTAGCCAGGGACATAGCCAGGATTTCCTTCTGGGGGGGGGGGGGGTTACAAAATTGCGACTTAGTGGGGCAAAAAATTTTGAAGGACCAAAAAAGGTCCCAGAAACCACTTTGGGCTAAATTTTCCCAATTCTTCTCTATTTTGCAACTTACATGATACAATACAATTATATACACTTTCTTTCTATCCATTCTGTCTATATAATTGGGGGTTGTAGCCTAGTGGCTAGGGTGCCTGCCTTATGACCGGAAGGTCGTGGGTTCGAGTCCCAGGCCTGTTTCAGTCCACCCAGCTATAATTGGGTACTAGCATATGCTGGGTAATAACTTATCCTGAAGCAGGCCCATCTTATCCTGTCACTGTGCGGCTTTGTGAGTGAAGATTCACTGTTTGCCAGACGGGTTCAAAATAAAAAAAGATGGAGCTGGCAGTGGGGTGCCTACCATGCCCAAGAGTGTTTTAGGTGCAACGGGTGTGCAGTCTTTACCTGCATCAGCACCCGCGCTACAGGTTTACTTATCAGCGTCTGTTATTATATTTATTGTTATTATATTATATACACTTTCTTCTGCTTTAAATTGTAAAATTACAAAAAAATTATTTTTGAATTAAAAAAATTTGGTCTAGATCAGCCACCTGGGGGGTTCATGACCCCATGACCCCCTTGGCTACGCCCCTGGACCTAGCCATGTTTATTAAGGATCCTGGAACTTTCGTCAAATTATTTTTCGTCAAATGACCATCACCAAAGAAAGCATGTAGCGTGGGAACATTCATCAAATTGATAATCACCACTATGGAATGTTCATCAAACTCTGGATCTGACTGAGGAATATTCGTCAAACAAGAACTACTTAATTGCTCACTTTTTACAGATTCTCATGAACACAAATTAACAGAATAATTGATTGTCACTAGTAAAGAAGTAAAGAATAGTAAAGAATAGAAGTAAAGAATTGTCACCAGTTCTTTCAACTATCTCTTCTCTTCAATCTCTTCAATTATTCTTTCAACAGTTTGGACGAGTAAAACAAACACGATAAAGTATATTTCATATATGACCGGTTTTTTAGTTCCAGTTATTAAAAAAATTTTATGCTATTGCGAAAAAAATCGTAAAACATCACGCTATAAATCAATGTATGGCGACAATGTGGGTCGAGTTGCAGTAAGGTGCAGAAGGCTGAAATTTTCTATAAACACAGTTTGCAGATGGTAAATTTATTTTTTACTTAATTTTTTAAATTGAGTTGTTAATTCTACGCAAATTAAAGTAGAGCGATTTTTGAGCTAACTGGAACTGGAACTGAAAAAACTGGTTTTGTTCATATATTGTCGTTTAAATCAATAGACGAGTAAATCAAACTGATACAAACAAAAGTCTACATTGTAAGAAATCAGGCACAAACGACAAGCCTGAAAACTCGACCAGATAACTGGTATTTTTGTCAAATACCATATCAGAATTTGGAAACTTCGTCAAACACTAGTTTTCGTAATGGAAACTTTGTCAAATGGTTTGACGAAAATTCCATAACCCGTTTATTAAATGATCTGCATAAAGTGAACATAGATAGGCCTATAGATAGCCATTAAAAATAGACTAGCTACGACTTTTTTGCTTAAGAATGCAAAAAATATTAAAAAGATTACCAAAAATAGTGATCATATACCACCGTTTCTAAGCTAAAATTATTTTAATGATGATAAGTCCGAACAGTCCGACTTTTCAGGTGGGTCATTGAAAGCCGACTGTACTGGAGATGCAAGGGTCCTTTGTAGAGATGTTTCGGGAGACACGCAGGCAGGAGATTAAAATTATTTACTAGTCTCGGATCAGTACCTAGCTGCGCTACTTTTATTCCAGTGTTTCTAAAGCTACGAAAAAAAAAATTTACGCTTATAAAAAGACAAAGAAACAATTTTTGTTTAGTCAAATGAAATATAAAAGTATACTTTCTTAGAAACAAAGCAAAGCTTTTAAACTTTTGATAAACACAACAAAGATTAAAGATCTTGATCTACGAGATTTAGATTCAGGCTAAGGCCCATTATAGGCCAGTTTAAGTTTTTTTCGGGTGGGTGGCAGCCGGATATTTAGTTAAAAAAAGTTTTTTATTATAAAATTACCAATTTAAAAAATTTAGCTAAGAAAAATAAACTTCGTATAGTGTTAGACCCTAACCAATATAAAATATTGTAAAATGGTTAAATAGCCTAATAGGCCTACGGCCTAATCAGTCTAATAAATGATAATAAATAACAATGAAAGCTCAGTTTGTATCCTAACTGCTTGTTTACAGTTAAATGAGTTGCTAGCAAAAAATAATTTGTTTCAAAATTTAGGCCTACCTTTCAAGCTTTGAGCTTTTTCTTGCTTCTGAGATAACCTAAGCTTTTGGCTATAAAAGTTTACTAAAATAAAACTAATATAGGTTAGCAAAAGACATACTTTTCAGTGTGGTGCATCTACGAATGCAAAAATTTTGATTTTTTTAATGATTCCAAGTTTATAAAATTGTGTTACTGACTAGGGGCCTAGGCCTATAAAATATTTGAATTTGATAGACAGATTTATCATTTGTATCTATGTGTACCATAATTCATATACTCTCATAGTTAGGATGTCATGTCATGCATGCATTGAAAAAATATCTCAGTCAGTATAAAAACTTATGTGCCATATGCCAAGATAAAGCCTTAGCTATTGATTGGTATGCCAAACTGTGCCACTATTAGTGCGAATTCATAATTTCATATGTAAAATACAAATGTAAAAAAAATATTAGCAGAGCCCCTTGCATGAGATGTTTAATGTATAGAAGGCCCTTCTTTGAAATTTGAAATTTGAAATTGTGCTCAGTTGTTGTAACTTTTAATTAGTATAACTATTTTTATATGAATTTTTGTTTTAATAATATCACAAAAATAAATGTTAATATTTAAACAAAACTTAAAAATTAGTATAAATAGTGTGATTGTATGGCAAGAGAGACCAACCATTCAGCTCCTGGCCTTATGGAAGTAAAAACTTGAGTTCAAATGAAGTCTTCCTAGCCTTAGTCATTCTTAAGGAACTCCTACATTAAGCAGAAAAACTGCCTAGAAGTAGAAAGTGAGATAGGGAGCAAATACCTGCAAAGACAGAGACACTGCCTAGAAGGTGAGACAAAAGGGGAATACCTGCAAAGGCAGAGAGACTGCCTATAAGGGTAAGATTATGCTGCTAAGAAAGCAAGACTATACTAGGAATTAGGTTTAGGGCTATACACGCCCAACCCAAATATTTCACCTATCCAGTGCAGTTTTAGCAAAATTTTGCAACTTACTTCCCCAATTGCCACCAATTTTGCAACTTACTTTAGCGAAAGTTTGAAGGACCAAAAAAAGGTCCTGCGCACTACTTTTGCCTTAATTTTCTCAATTCTTCTCCTTTTTTGCAACTTACCCCCTCCTTTTTGTGACTTACCCCTTCTATTTTGTGACTTAACTCCTTAATTTTCACTGATTTCGCAACTTATATCGCCAATTTTGCAATTTTTATCAACATTTTGCAACTTCCATCTGCAATTTTGTGACTTACCTTGGCCGGCGACCATTTCACCCATCCAGTTCGGACAGGTCAGACGGGTGTTGGGCATGTATGTTTAGGGCAAGGGAATTGTTAGGTAATTAAGACTACAATCCTCTAATCCAGTACTGCCCTAATTTCAGACTGATTTACTATGCGGCCCAGTAGACACGAATGAGTAATTAAGTAATTTTTAGGAAACAGATTACAGTTTAAAAAAGGAAAGAAGAAAGCCCTAGAATAACTTTAGGGTCAGCAACAGGATAATAAAAGACACATACAACAAATGCAAAAACAATTTTTTAATTCTAAAATATATATAATTTTTGTAAATCCTTGGACCACATATTTTTATTATTTAAAGTAACAAAATTATGAAACAATTGAATTATTTTTTGTTTTTTTTAGTTTAAAAGTTGAATATTGACATTGTTTAACTACTTGCATTAGTAGAGACAGTGTGGTGCAATAGTAGCAAAAGTAGCAGCTTGCATACTAGCTTGTGCCACTCTACCATGGTATTGCCTATGCTGCACTATATATACCAAGTATATATAGAAATTTGAGTGTAGGTGCTAGAATGATAACAATCTAGCTAAATGCTACAATGATGTTTTCTTGACTATAAGTACAATCTACTATTTTTGGAGTAAATCAAAGCCAAGCCTAGCCAACCAAGAGACTTGAAGCTTGAGGTAGGCAAAGTTAGGTTAAGTATATTTTGGCTAATTTGTTTTTGTTTAGTTTTGATTTAGGCAGGCTAGCAAGAGATGCTGGGCACAAGATGCAAAATTGCATCATGTTCTTAATTTTGGGATGCAATTTCAGGTTTTGGGATATAATTTTTAAAGTCTTTTTTAGAGGTCTTTTATTGTGAAAAATAGGATGCAAAATCATATCCTATATCAAACTTCAAGATGCACTTCTTAAACTCAAGATGCTATAGCATCCCTATAGCACAAAAATAAGCCCAGATTGCAATTTTTTTCAAATTGTATTAAAAATCTTTTTATAAAATAAAATAGTTTGTATTGTAAATATAACAATTTTTTTGTTTATGTACCTATATTTTCTAGACAGTTAAAATGTACTAAAAATTTAGTTACTTATATAAATAACTGAATATTAAAAAACAAAAGTTTTTTCCTAAAAAAGACTTACTGTAATATGGGTATTTTAAAATTTTCATTTATAGTATATTGTGATGTCAGGCTTCAAAAACTAACAAGAGTAAGACAAATCTTAGAATTTGTTAGCCAGGCAGGCTGACTAGGTTTTGGAGCCTACTCTGCCTAGACAAATTTATTTAAACACAAAAACAACTAGAAAGGAAGATTCCCCCAACATGCTCCAGTCTATCTAGGCTAGGCTAACCCTCTGCTCCCATGCAACAGTACATAGGAATATCACAATGGGAGATAGGAAAACACTACATGTAGTTTTTTAAGAACCTCAAAACTATTAAGTAGCTAGGGTTTAGTGCTTAAAACTAGCAAATGTATATCAAGTATCTATCCAGCTAGTAAAAATAAATATACCTATTTGTTGTAGGGCTCCTCTGCTGATATCTATTTAGCGTTCTTACCTAAAATACTTTCCCTATAATATTACTTTATATCAGCTATACTACTAGCATGTATATGGTAGCATTTCACACAGTGCCGAGTGGCAAGCACTGATCTCCAGCCTGAAGGCGTACCGTGGATCAGAGGGTCACGGCCTTTCATTCTAGCTTCACTGTACTATCACTTGTCTTTTCACTCCTACTTTATGCACCTAATGTGTGGGATCTGAGTATCAATCTGAGTATCAATCTGAGAACAAATTTGCAAATGTTTCCAACACTCTTACTCCTCAAGCCTCTGCTCAAATAACTAAGGCTTTTACTTGCCAAAACACTAGATAGGTTTTGCTTGTAAAGCTCTTTTATTAAGGGCTAAAACCTCATGCTCCTCTGACCACACAGAGGGCCCATATTTATACCAGTTTATTATAATTTGTTAAAACAGTTACAATATAGTAATATTATTTTGGCAATAAAACTACTTTATAGAAACACATTATAACAAAATTAATTGTAATAATGCTACTTTATACAGGCTATACTACTATACTATACCTTTTTGCAATCAATTTCGTCATTTTTGCGTTCAATTTCGGCGCGAGCGCTAGTGTGCAGTCCAAACAACTGAGCCATAGACACTGGGCAACTTTTGCGTTCAAATTCGGCCTTTTTGCGTCCTATTTCGGCAGCGCAATCACATGGGCACTGTGGGCACAGTTCGAACATTTTTGCCATAGACACTTTCTCACTCGATCGCGTTCAGTGAGGGTGGGGTGAAAATTTGTCTCCGAAAGCAGGCCTATAGTCGTCTCCGCAAGTCTGTTTCGGTGTTTTTACTTTCTGCTCCCAGCTAGAATGCCTCCAAGAGGACAATACACGCGCGTCACGACAGTTGATCGACAGAGACTGATCGCAGCTTACGACTCCAATGCAGACTGGCGAGCGCTCGCTCGTGTGCTGGGCTTTGCGCGCCAGACTGCGGCAAGCATTATCAAAGCCTACGCTGACCAGGGCAGAGCGGACCCTCTTCCAAAAGGCGGAGCAAAGAGGCGTCGCTTGACAGATGAGATGGTGAATGCGATCACCGAATTCCTGGAGACCCAACCTGGCGCAACACTGGCGCAGATGAGGAACCACATCCTGCAGGGATTCCCCAATCTAGTGAATGTGTCACTGTCTGCCATCAGCCGCGCACTGGATGGAAGACTCATCACTCTCAAGCTCATGAGAGGGAATCCAGTGGATTGGAACACTCCCGTGACCAAGGAGGCCCGCCGCATGCATGCTGAGTGGATGTTGGCCGAAGGCGTCCATCGCCACACGATCTGGCTTGACGAGTTCGGTGTCAATCTGTGGACACTCCGCAGTCAGGGCTGGGCTCCACGAGGCCAGCGTGCCGTCTCGGTTTTGAATGGCCAGCGAGGGCAGAACCTAACCATCTGCCTGGTCATCTCGCCTGTGTACGGCCTGATTCACCTGACCACTATACAGGGAGGCTTCACTAACGCCCATTTCGCAGACTTTCTAACCGAGTTGGACGTCCTGTTAGAGGAGGAGGAGGAATTCGTGCTCATGGTTGATGGCGCTCGTGCGCACCTGAACGTGCCAGGATTGGGTGAAGGTCATGAGTGTCGGTTTCTGCCCCCGTATTCACCATTCCTGAATGCCGCTGAGCAGGCAGGCTCATGCCTGAAGGCAGCGCTGAAGCGTGCTCTCTTGTCGCCTGCAGTGCAGCGGGAGGCCGGCGATCAGACCGCTGCACAAGCAGCGGGCATCTCACTGCAGCAACATCGACTCCGGCTGCTGCAACGCTTGGTGCGCATTGCAGCGCAGGACATTACACCGTTCAAGTGTCTGCAATGGGTGAACCACGGCCAGACGTACGTGCAGCGTTGTCTGGATGCCGAGGATATTTTGGCTTAAGTGATGCGACCCAACGAAACTCTGCAGACTCTGTGGACTAAAATCAATTTCTAATTGACTGATCAAGTCTAGTTGTTTCTTATTTGTATTGTCCTTTATTGTTCATGCGTATCCATGGTTATTTTGTGGCGGCGAGGCTAGTTTCTGTAATTTCAAATTGTGAATTTCTGATGCCGTAAGCTGCCGAAATAGGACGCAAAAAGGCCGAATTTGAACGCAAAAGTTGCCCAGTGTCTGTGGCTCAGTTGTTTCAACTGCACACTAGCGCTCGCGCCGAAATTGAACGCAAAAACGACGAAATTGATTGCAAAAAGGTATATTATTTGTTAATTCAGCGCAGAATTGAAATTTATTAGGGCCTACATCATATTTAACACTAAACACTATTGATAAAAGTCAACAATAATCACTATTAAACAAATTAAGCTGCAAAATTAAAAAAATTAAAACAAAATATTTTTAAATAATAAAACAAAAAATATAGGAAAAAGGAAAATGAAGACAAGGTTGTAGTTTATAATTAGAGCTAAGTTTTCAATAATATTATGTCAATAAATTTGTCTATACTAATTTGATCCTAATTTTTTTCAAACACTTTTGGACAAAGTGATGGCAAAAATATTTTATTAACAGTATAATAAGTTTAACAAATATTATAATAGAAAATTGAAATAATGTAAGTATCATAAACACTAAGTTGAAAATTCAAAAAAAGTCTAAGTTATATTCAATAGGGATCATGTAATGTAAAATATAATTTGTTCAGACAAATGGATGTTAATCTATTAAAAATTTTTCCAATGACATTTACTACTAATAGTAAACACTATCAATACTTTATTTGCTTTGCTATCATAATAGCATATAGCAAACAACTAAATTTACCTTTACATAATCCTTTAAACTACTAGTTATTTAAGCTTGTGACAATATAAAAAAATTTCTGCAGTAGCATGTGTTGTATAAACACTTAATTGAGTGTTGCTTTTACAGGTTCATAGGGCTAGCCAGAAAATTAGACATTTCCTGAATAAGGAGGTCAAACCAAAGAGAATTTCTAGGATGAAAATGAGGACGCCTTGCAGTAAGACAAGAACATTGCATCTCTTTCTTTTCCCCATGTGCGAGTTAGCGAGGATATTCTTATTCAACCTTTCCAACATTGTGGCTTTGCTTTGCAAATGGAAATATTAAAGCTCTTTGCGACGATCCTGTCCCCACTGCCTGTGTGAATGCGCGTGTGTTTCGCTCCTTTCCCCCCTCCGTGTCCTCTTCGTCTCTTCCCCACTCCTGTTTCTCTTTTTTCCCCTCTTTTTTTTCAAAGCTGAGTTGGTTTATAGTTCCATCTCTTTCCCTGTCGAATCGATTTTTGGCTATAGATGGCTTTCCATTTTTCCTTCTCTTCGTATTTTTTCTTCTTTTATCTCTCTTTCCCCTTTACTGCTTTCTTTTTCTAGCTGGTTTGCTGCTTTTTCTCTCCCGCATCGTTCGTCGTCGACCTCCTACATGAAGCTGAAAAAGCAGATCTGTACTTTTGTTACTTTCTTTCCTTTTGCAGACTGCGCCAGGGATTTGGTTAGATTTGCGAACAATTTCTAAGCCTGCATTCAGCTTCGCTTCGTTCTTTTCCGTTTCATTCTTAATGCTTATGTTTCTTGGTTTGGCTTTTCGTGTTGCTTTTTTTAGTTCGCTCCTCGTCATCTTTTTTTTCTGTCAGTCAGTTTGTGGCGTGTATGTATATTTTTCCTTTTATTCTTTCCCCTTTAAGTCGAACAACAGGGGGTATGATTGAGAAAAAAAGTTTGTTTCTGAGCATAGGGAATTGCGAACACACACACACACAGACAGATGACTGACTGTCTTTAGTTGCTGGCTCTCCTATTACCAGCAGCCGTGTAGTCGCTTTTTTCCCGTATCCCTTTGCTTTTAGGTTCTCTTTCTATTTTTTTTCTCTACTCGCAAAAATGCGCCAACTCAGCCCTCCCTATTTCATCCCTGGACTGGCTGACTGTATGCGTCGGAGCACAAGGGCGAGGCTAGGGGGGGGGGGGGGGCTGGTTGAATCGAGGCAAAAGGAAGCTGGCCTCCCCAAGCCTCATCCTCTTCTTTTTTCTCTTTCTCCTGTTCTGCTCTGTTCTGACTGTCTGTCTATCTTTCTTTTCCCCCCACCACACACACACACATGCTTAACTCTAGTAAAGAAGCATGAACGAGCCCTTTCTCTCTCTTTCTTTCCCTTGTATCCTCCACTCGTAGTGCCAGATCCCCGGTTAGATCCCTAACCAAGACAGAGAGCGCCTACTCACACAAATATCTATATAAATGTGTGCATATCCATCAAACTCAGCGGACTGAGGAACTGACTAGTCGGTCATAAATTTGTCGGCTAACCTAGTGTTTCCTGATTCCTAGTTGTTTCAAGAAATTGCAATTGTCAATTTGCCCTATTCATTTTTTTCCAGTTTTGATTTAGTCTGAGACCTCCTAATTAAGCAATGATGGCATTGGCCTCCCCCACTGTTGACCCACTAATTGCGCACCCAACGCAACAGTCGCTACAGCCGACTCAGCTGCTGAACAACCCGGATAAGATGTTAGTCCACGTGCTTCGCTGTCCTCAGTGCACGTTTCTAACGCTAGCACAGAAGCGTCTGCAGCAGCACATAGCCGATTCGCATCCGGGTGAGGCGATATTTTACACTATGCACACCTGCGCCATTTGCAATGCCGTCACAACTGAGAAGCACCTGATGGAGGAGCATCGGCTGCTGTACCATTGCGGCGAAACTGAAGACACACTGCCGGCACTGCCTTCGGCAACCATTGCTGATGGTGGTCAGTTGGCCGCTGTGTCCGCCGCCACCACCAGTTTAGCTGGCGCCATGGAGACCAAGGTTAGCCGCTTGCTTATGATTCTACTTATAGTAGCGTCATTGTAGTGATGATACCATGATCCCTAAAAGTTCGAATAGTATGACGTAAAAAATTCTAAAAAATTCGTGATGACTGCAGATCGCTATGGACTCCGTTTTACTTGGCAACTTGTCTTCGATGCTGGACACTGGCTCTAGCTCCATGGCGTCCATTCCCAACCAGCCCGTATTCCCGTCAGAGTATCTCACTACAGCTCCAATAGCCGTCACCTCGTCCGGTGTTAGACCTAGTCTCCATGGCAACGGTCTGTTTAGCAACTATACTAATAAGCGTCGTTGTCAACGAAGCTATCAGCAACGGCAAGTTGCTCGAGCTGCCGCGTTTTTAGGCTTGGACTCGGCGGCTGTTGGTCCGATTCTTGGTCGGCAGTCTTTGTTGATGAGTCATAATAATAACAATCATCATCATAACAATGCTCAGCCTCATCAGCAGCAGCCGCCCCAGCCTCCGAACGGGGTGGAACTGATGGAGGACGAGGCCTACCTAGGCGAGGAGAGCGCCAAGCCTTGGCTCTGTCGGGTGTGCAGCAGCTGCTTCCCCCATCAAGCCTGCCTGAGGCGGCACATGAAATTGCACGACACGAATAAACGGTTCAAGTGCGACAAGTGTCACAAGCGTTTTTCCTATCGGTAAGTAACATGGCAAAAACGGTCAATCAAACACTTTTAGTTTAACACATTTTTATATGATAAGCCTAAATTTTAATCCCTTCTATTCTTAGGAGTCATTTTCGGAATTGTTTTTCAATTCAGCTCTAAAATTTCAATCCATTCAGCCATTAGAATTGCCCTCAATCTACTCTTATATTCACCCTTAATCCATTCTAAGGATCACCCTACGCTAGGAACCGCCCTTGATCCCCTCTAAGAATCGCCCCTAATTTTATCTTAGAGTCGCCCCTAGTTCATTCTTAGAATCGCCCCTAATTTTTCAAAAATTGCCTCCAATCCTTTATTAGAATCGCCTCCAATCCATTCTTAGATTCGCCTCCAATCCATTCTTAGAATCGCCCCTAATCCATTCTCAGAATCGCCTCCAATCCATTCTTAGAATTGCCCCTAATTCAGTCTTAGAATCGCCTCCAATCCATTCTTAGAATCGCCTCCAATCCATTCTTAGAATCGCCTCCAACCATTCTCAGAATCGCCTCCAATCTATTCTTAGAATCGCCTCCAATCTATTCTCAGAATGGCCCCCAATCCAGTCTCAGAATTGCCTCCAATCCATTCTTAGAATCGCCTCCAATCCATTCTCAGAATCGCCCCCAATCCAGTCTCAGAATCGCCTCCAATCTATTCTCAGAATGGCCCCTAATCCAGTCTCAGAATTGCCTCCAATCCATTCTTAGAATCGCCTCCAATCCATTCTCAGAATCGCCCCCAATCCAGTCTCAGAATCGCCCCCAATCCAGTCTCAGAATCGCCCCTCCCAACCCACGCCCCAACCGCAGGTGCAACCTGATGCTGCACTATCGCACCCACACCAACGAGCGTCCGTTTCATTGCGCCACCTGCGGCGCCCGTTTCAACCAGCGCGTCCACCTGCAGAATCACATGCAAAACGTTCACAGTGGACCCAACGGGGTGCGGCCGCCTGTCACTCACGAATGCGACGTGTGCGGCGCCTGGTTCGTGCAGATCAACGCCCTGACTCGTCATCAGCGCCTGCACCACGACCAGAACGGTGGCAGCTCCGTAGGCTCCAAGCGTGTCGCCGACAATAGCAGGAAAACGGAACAAGCGCGAACCGTCTGAAGTCGGGGAAAGCGTCAATCTAATCGCCCAGGACAGTCAGGATAATCCTGTCAGTGGGGATATTAATAATAAAAACAGTAATATTGATGGCGAACTGCCTCCACCCGAGCTCGAGCCGCCTGTTGCCATGGAAACCGAAGCTACAATTGGCAGCGTGGGGCCTCCGCCTCGACTTCAGTCTGCCATCGATGCGGAATCAACTCCAGCTGGTGAACAATGGTAACTATCAGTTTGTTGGTCTGCTTTTAGATAGATCGATCTTCTTATCTGTTGCATTCTTTGGTTAATCCGTCCATCGTAATTTGCCAGTTTGTTCTAGTGCATGTGCTTGCGACTGACTTTTGCCCAAGCTCTTTTTTTTCCTGTTTAATGACTACTTTCTCCCCCAGTGACCCCCGCGTGTTTTTTGCGTTACTTGGGGTGTCATTGACCTCCGTAGTGTCCTCTGAATGTTTTGCGTTAATGAGTATGTGATTGGACCTCCCCAGTGACCCCGTGTGTTTTTTGTGCTACTTGATGTGTCATTGACCTCCCCCAGTGACCCCTGTATACTTTGTGTGTTACTTGGGGTGTCATTGACCTCCCCCCAGTGACCCCCGTGTGTTTTATATGTCAATAGGGGTGTCATTGACCTCCCAAGTGACCCCCGTGTGTTTTGTGTGTCAATAGGGGTGTCATTGACCTCCCCAGTGACCCCCGTGTGTTTTATATGTCAATAGGGGTGTCATTGACCTCCCAAGTGACCCCCGTGTGTTTTGTGTGTCAATAGGGGTGTCATTGACCTCCCCAGTGACCCCCGTGTGTTTTGTGTGTCAATAGGGGTGTCATTGACCTCCCCAGTGACCCCGTGTGTTTTTTGTGCTACTTGATGTGTCATTGACCTCCCCCAGTGACCCCCGTGTGTTTTATATGTCAATAGGGGTGTCATTGACCTCCCCCAGTGACCCCGTGTGTTTTGTGTGTCAATAGGGGTGTCATTGACCTCCCCCAGTGACCCCTGTGTGTCAATAGGGGTGTCATTGACCTCCCCCAGTGACCCCTGTGTGTCAATAGGGGTGTCATTGACCTCCCCCAGTGACCCCTGTGTGTCAATAGGGGTGTCATTGACCTCCCCCAGTGACCCCTGTGTGTCAATAGGGGTGTCATTGACCTCCCCCAGTGACCCCGTGTGTTTTGTGTGTCAATAGGGGTGTCATTGACCTCCCCCAGTGACCCCTGTGTGTCAATAGGGGTGTCATTGACCTCCCCAGTGACCCCCGTGTGTTTTGTGTGTCAATAGGGGTGTCATTGACCTCCCCCAGTGACCCCTGTGTGTCAATAGGGGTGTCATTGACCTCCCCAGTGACCCCCGTGTGTTTTGTGTGTCAATAGGGGTGTCATTGACCTCCCCCAGTGACCCCTGTGTGTCAATAGGGGTGTCATTGACCTCCCCCAGTGACCCCTGTGTGTTAATAGGGTTGTTATTGACCTCCCCAGTGACCCCCGTGTGTTTTGTGTGTCAATAGGGGTGTCATTGACCTCCCCCAGTGACCCCCGTGTGTTTTGTGTGTCAATAGGGGTGTCATTGACCTCCCCCAGTGACCCCCGTGTGTTTTGTGTGTCAATAGGGGTGTCATTGACCTCCCCAGTGACCCCCGTGTGTTTTGTGTGTCAATAGGGGTGTCATTGACCTCCCCCAGTGACCCCTGTGTGTCAATAGGGGTGTCATTGACCTCCCCCAGTGACCCCTGTGTGTTAATAGGGTTGTCATTGACCTCCCCCAGTGACCCCCGTGTGTTTTGTGTGTCAATAGGGGTGTCATTGACCTCCCCCAGTGACCCCTGTGTGTCAATAGGGGTGTCATTGACCTCCCCCAGTGACCCCTGTGTGTCAATAGGGGTGTCATTGACCTCCCCCAGTGACCCCTGTGTGTTAATAGGGTTGTTATTGACCTCCCCAGTGACCCCCGTGTGTTTTGTGTGTCAATAGGGGTGTCATTGACCTCCCCCAGTGACCCCCGTGTGTTTTGTGTGTCAATAGGGGTGTCATTGACCTCCCCCAGTGACCCCCGTGTGTTTTGTGTGTCAATAGGGGTGTCATTGACCTCCCCCAGTGACCCCCGTGTGTTTTGTGTGTCAATAGGGGTGTCATTGACCTCCCCAGTGACCCCCGTGTGTTTTGTGTGTCAATAGGGGTGTCATTGACCTCCCCCAGTGACCCCCGTGTGTTTTGTGTGTCAATAGGGGTGTCATTGACCTCCCCCAGTGACCCCCGTGTGTTTTGTGTGTCAATAGGGGTGTCATTGACCTCCCCCAGTGACCCCCGTGTGTTTTGTGTGTCAATAGGGGTGTCATTGACCTCCCCCAGTGACCCCCGTGTGTTTTGTGTGTCAATAGGGGTGTCATTGACCTCCCCAGTGACCCCCGTGTGTTTTGTGTGTCAATAGGGGTGTCATTGACCTCCCCCAGTGACCCCCGTGTGTTTTGTGTGTCAATAGGGGTGTCATTGACCTCCCCCAGTGACCCCCGTGTGTTTTGTGTGTCAATAGGGGTGTCATTGACCTCCCCCAGTGACCCCCGTGTGTTTTGTGTGTCAATAGGGGTGTCATTGACCTCCCCCAGTGACCCCCGTGTGTTTTGTGTGTTAATAGGGGTGTCATTGACCTCCCCCATTGATCCCTGTATATTTTTTGTGTTACTTTGTGTGTCATTCTTGTGTCAATGACCTCTCAAAGTGACGCCTTTAAATCATTTGCCCTAATCGGCTTTTTGATAAAGATTCTCTTTTATCCACTTCTATAAGCTATAATCTTTGGCTCTCTTAACGCACATGCTTAACAGAAAGTGATGGACACTTTTCATGACCAGTTTTCTTTTTTTTATGAAATTCTCTTTGTCTATTTCTAATCCCTCGTATTGTTTACGAAATGATTCTACTATTTTATTTTTTCAGCTGAGAAGATGTGTTTTTAAAACTAGAATTATTATTTGTTATGACGATCAATTATTAATTTACAACATATGCCAGTATTGATGTTGTTCAGATGTTTACTTAATAAATCCATTATCGTTCTCTATGTTTAGAGCCAGCCTATCATTCATTATCCCTTGAAAACTTAGTATTCGCTACATATCGGCATAGTCTATGACTATCTCTAGTTTACTTTTTTAATGCTAAACAAAACCATTGAGCTGCGTGCTCTTCACACTTTTGTTGTTTAACTGACACATGTAGCACCATTTTTTTCTCTGTGATGCTGTTAATCACACCTGTCGAAAGAAACAGTACAAGTTCTATCTCTAGTCTACTTTTCATTGAAAGTTTTTTTGTGTTTTTTTTAAAGAAACTTCTAGTCAAATATGGACTGAACAATCTAGATATTGTACTTTTGTACTTTTCACTGTACTTTACACTTGAACAGGGCATACACCTGCAATTCTGTGAAAAATATTACTAACACATGTACCTTTTTTTAAAAATCTACAACCCTGTATTTTTTTATTGCTATGAAAATATAATTGACACATTGATATAATTATACACCAAGTTTTTTGTGCTTCTTTTTCTTCTCAAGCAAGATGCCTCAAGATCTGATTACGTTAGTCTGGGATTTTTTAGACTGTGGGATTTAAAATTTGGTTCAAGGCCTTGACTGGCACACACGTTAAGAGAGGATTTGTATTCCTCTCTTAACGTGCAGTTGTATTCTGGGACGCCCTCGGATGCGCTATAAATAAATTAATAATTAAAAAATACTACTACCCAAATTCAGTAGTCAAAAAGCGTTCGTTTTTACTATCAATCAATGCAATAAAAAAACCCTACGCTTCCAGCCTATCCTACGGATTATTCGCGAGCACCCGAAAAAGTGCCTGGCCGGCGCGCTAGCCACTGGCGCCCTGGCCAACTGGCTGTACAAACGCCAGACGGAACGAGCTGCGCTCAGACGGCACTGCCGTTGGGCCAAATCGTTTGGCGATGCTGCGGTTGGCGAGTTGCGACAGCTGTCCGGGCAGCAGCGGAGGCTGCAACAGTTGCAGCAGCAGCAGCAGCAGCCGCGTCGAGTCACGGTTCTGTTTAATCCCCGAGCGGCTCAAAGCGCCTGGTTTGAGAAGGCGCTCTCGCCGATGCTGCATTTAGCCGGATTTGAGGTGGGTGTAACAGCTGGGAATAATGGGATCTCTATACCTGAGATCAGGAAAGGGATCACGATTTCCATGAGGATTATAGATCTCAGTATCCCATAAGGATTAGGAATCTCAGTATCCCATGAGGATTAGGAATCTCAGTATCCCATGAGGATTAGGAATCTCAGTATCCCATGAGGATTAGGGATCTCAGTATCCCATTAGGATTAGGGATTTCAGTATCCCATGAGGATTAGGGATCTCGGTATCCCATGAGGATTTGGGATTTCAGTATCCCATGAGGATTTGGGATCTCAGTATCCCACAAGGATTAGGGATCTTAGTATCACATGAGGATTAGAGATCTCAGTATACCATGAGGATTAGAGATCTCATTATCCCATGAGGATTAGAGATCTCATTATCCCATGAGGATTAGGGATCTCAGTATTGCATGAGGATTAGGGATCTCAGTATCCCCCCATGAGGATTATAGATCTCAGTATCCCATGAGGATTAGGGATCTCAGTATCCCCCATGAGGATTAGGATCTCAGTATCCCCCATGAGGATTAGGGATCTCAGTATCCCATGAGGATTAGGGATCTCAGTATCCCATGCGGATTAGAGATCTCAGTATCCCATGTGGATTAGGAATCTCAGTATGCCATGAGAATTGGGAATCGCAGTATCTTATAAGGATTTGGGATCTAAGTATTCCATGAGGATTAAGGATCGCAGTGTCCGAGTACTAGGGATCACATTTTCCGAGGATTAGGGATCACAAAAGCCCTGAATTGGTCATCAGTCTATCCCATGAGGATTAGGGATAAAATTTGTCCAGGATTATTGGATCTCAGTATTCTCTTAGGATTAGGCATCAAAATATACTAAAATTTGCCATCATCCCCCAGGTGCAACTAGTGGAAGGCGACGCGGAGGAAGAGAACAAGGGCTTCATGGAAGTGCTTGACCTAGCCAGCACTGACTCGGTGCTGATAGCCGGAGGCGACGGCACTCTGATGCAAGCCGTCACCGGCCTGCTCCGTCGGCAGGACAGTCGCCGAGTCGCCGCACGCCTACCGGTTGCCGCCGCGCCATTCGGCCGCAGGAGCGACTCCTTGACAACGATTTCGGCGATTGGCGACGGTCCCGAAGGCATGCCGGATGCTTGCAGGCGAACTGTGGAGTCCCTGCTGAAGGCGACGTCGCTTGCCAGCAGCAGCAGCAGCGGCAGCACCCGACTGACGGCTGTTCGTCCTATGCGGGTCAGCGTGCGCCTCGATGGTCAGTCGGAGCCGCCCAGGGACACCTACTGCCTCACAGCGCTGGAGTGGTGCGTGATTTAGACGAATTGTTTATATCAGGGGGTTTTCAATTGCGTATGTTGGAATTTTTTATATTTAGTCCTACGAATATAAAATTTCTGCACGATTCTGTGGGATCTTATGGACTGGTCAAGGATTAGGGATATTGAGGATTAAAGATCCTTGAGTAAGGATTAGGGATATTGAGGATTAAAGATCCTTGAGTAAGGATTAGGGACATTGAGGATTAAAGATCGTTAAGTAAGGATTTTGGATATTGAGGATTAAAGATCGTTAAGTAAGAATTAGGGATATTGAGGATTAAAGATTTTTGAGTAAGGATTAAGGATATTAAGGATTAAGGATCAATTGAGTAAGGATCAGAGAGGACCATATTTATTACGAAACTTGAGAAAGTTATAAGCGGCCGCTTGAACTTCAAATCCGCAATGCATCGCGCCAGGTCCCGCCTTCGCAAACGCGAGCGCAAGACCGAATCCTCGGCCATCAGGCGCAACCTGCCCCGGCTGGCTCAGCGCTGCCTGCTCTGGCTGCCAGAAGCGTCCCCGCTGGCGTCGGCCGATAATCAGTCAGTCGCTTGCGTCATCGACTGGACGCCCGCGTGTCCCGGCTGCTCCCGCTGCGTTGCTGCTGCCCCGGCCCGTAGCCTCAGCAGCCGCCTGCTCAACGTCAGTCAGAAAGCCTCGCAGCAGCAGCAGCAGCAGCAGGCGGCTGCTCTGAGCGTCGCTAATCCCGAATGCGGTCGGCAGCGCCGGCTGGAGGTGCCAAGCACTATGGGGATTCGGTTGAGTCCGTCGACTGAGGGCGGCGTCCTGTTGCAGGTTGGTTTCGGGGGGGGGACAATTTTAGGGGAACATCGGGATTGGGAAGTGAACTTGTCTTGAGATTTTATGGCTGTGTTTGAACTGGATTTTGGGATCTATGATAGATATGGGAGCTGGGAGCTTGAATATGGGATATAGGATTTGCAAGTCTAGTGTTTGGGACCAAGGATTTGGGATCTACTATGTGGGATCTAAGATTTGGGATCTAGGATGTGGGATCTAAGATTTGGAATGTAGGATGTCGGATCTAAGCTTTGGGATCTAGGATGTGGGATC
Source organism: Macrostomum cliftonense (assembly GCA_950096795.1). Taxonomy (NCBI): domain Eukaryota; kingdom Metazoa; phylum Platyhelminthes; family Macrostomidae; genus Macrostomum; species Macrostomum cliftonense. The sequence continues at coordinate 1,979,629 of CATNEM010000136.1, read as the reverse complement.
TAAGATTTGGGATCTAGGATGTGGGATCTAAGATTTGGGATCTAGGATGTGAGATCTAAGATTTGAAATTTAGGATGTCGGATTTAAGCTTTGGGATCTAGGATGTGAGAACTAGTTTCAATCTCAAAGAATCTGTGATATTTTGAGACGCAGGATCTGGAGTTTAAGATCTGGGATTTAAGATCTTTGATCTAGGATGTGGGATTAAAGAGTAGGATCAAAGATCCGAGATCTGTGATTTGGGATTCGGGATTTAAGATGTGAAGCGTAGGATTTAAGATCTATTGTTATGGACACCTACCTGGCTATAAATTTCTGGCCTAGGTTTTCAGATTGTGGGAATTTGTATCTTGCTATCTGTGAGAATATCATGTCTAACAGAATTTATGTTACTTTTATAATCCATTACTGCTTGCTTAGTAGGCAATGGCATAACCTGCATCAAGGTTCAAGGTGTGACCCTCTCCCCCGATTAAACAGGTGCTTCCTCCCCGACTGTCTGGCAGTCAGCTGTGGCGAGGCATCGCAACCAGGCAGTCCTGTCCTTCTGGCACGTCAGCAGCGTCCTCCTCATACGCCAGCGGAATCGGCCAATTCTACACCGAATGCTCGGAGACTCAGCTGGTTGCCGGCAGCCTGTCTGTCCGCCTAATCCGGTCCGATCCGCTCCCAACTGACGAGGCGGAGCTGGAGAAATTCAAGAATAAACAGACACCATTCTTTCTTGACAATGAGCTGTTTGATCCTGTGGACATTCAGGTTGGAATTAGTCAGGTGCCTTTGATGTTGTGCGCCTGAGACTCCGACTTGGTAGCAGGTTTTGATTTGGCAGCGTTGCGTCTTCCTGCGCTGAATAAATTGTAGCTGAAGTTTCTAGGGAGTTTATTATTGAATAGCATTTTCTGCTGCGTCTTATTGTATTGGTTGGTTTTTTATTCATTTGCAATTTTAATGTCCCTTGTTATGCATCGTATGGAATCTATCTCTCCGCTGTCTCCCTCACCCTGCAGAATCAGCCTCTCCGCTCCGTCCCTCACCCTGCAGAATCAGCCTCTCCGCTCCCTTTCTCTCCCTGCAGAATCAGCCTCTCCGCTCCGTCCCTCACCCTGCAGAATCAGCCTCTCCGCTCCCTTTCTCTCCCTGCAGAATCAGCCTCTCCGCTCCGTCCCTCACCCTGCAGAATCAGCCTCTCCGCTCCGTCCCTCACCCTGCAGAATCAGCCTCTCCGCTCCCTTTCTCTCCCTGCAGAATCAGCCTCTCCGCTCCGTCCCTCACCTCTCCGCTCCCTCCCTCACCCTGCAGAATCAGCATCTCCGCTCCCTCCCTCACCCTGCAGAATCAGCATCTCCGCTCCCTCCCTCACCCTGCAGAATCAGCCTCTCCGCTCCGTCCCTCACCCTGCAGAATCAGCCTCTCCGCTCCGTCCCTCACCTCTCCGCTCCCTCCCTCACCCTGCAGAATCAGCCTCTCCGCTCCCTCCCTCACCTCTCCGCTCCCTCCCTCACCTTGCAGAATCAGCCTCTCCGCTCCCTCCCTCACCCTGCAGAATCAGCCTCTCCGCTCCCTCCCTCACCTCTCCGCTCCCTCCCTCACCCTGCAGAATCAGCCTCTCCGCTCCGTCCCTCACCCTGCAGAATCAGCCTCTCCGCTCCGTCCCTCACCCTGCAGAATCAGCCTCTCCGCTCCCTTTCTCTCCCTGCAGAATCATCCTCTCCGCTCCCTCCCTCACCTCTCCGCTCCCTCCCTCACCCTGCAGAATCAGCCTCTCTGCTCTCTCCCTCACCTTGCAGAATCAGCCTCTCCGCTCCCTCCCTCACCCTGCAGAATCAGCCTCTCCGCTCCGTCCCTCACCCTGCAGAATCAGCCTCTCCGCTCCCTTTCTCACCCTGCAGAATCAGCCTCTCCGCTCCCTTTCTCTCCCTGCAGAATCAGCCTCTCCGCTCCCTTTCTCACCCTGCAGAATCAGCCTCTCCGCTCCCTTTCTCTCCCTGCAGAATCAGCCTCTCCGCTCCCTCCCTCACCGCTCCGCTCCCTCCCTCACCCTGCAGAATCAGCCTCTCCGCTTCCTCCCTCACCTCTCCGCTCCCTCCCTCACCCTGCAGAATCAGCCTCTCCGCTCCCTCCCTCACCCTGCAGAATCAGCCCATCCGATCCCTCCATCACCCTGCAGAATCAGCCTCTCCGCTCCCTCCCTCACCCTGCAGAATCAACCTCTCTTCTCAAACTTATAATCATTTCCGTTCCAAAAAAACAAATTTCAGAGTCTATTTATATAAAAAGACAAAGCGGCAGCAGCAGCGAAAGGCACCAGCAAGCAGTGCGGCGTGCGGGGATTTGTAAAGCGTTAAGGAGAGAGACAGACAGAGGGAGGATTTTCATGGAATTAAAGTCAAGTTGCAGCTAGAATTTTCAGCAGATAATCATTAGGCTCAAATTAGGGATCTTCACTATACTTAAATAATCGAATCTGGCTACTATCAGCGGCAGTAAAAGCAAATTGTTAGTAAAATTAGGTTAAAATGACGCTGCTACTACTGAATGCCACCGCGGCGCATCGCGAGGCCGAAGCCGCTCGCTGGCTGGGTCACGTGCGGGCCGGCCGCTTGTCAGCCGTTCAGCGCTGCCTGTGCGCCGGCGATTTGTGCGTGGACACTCGCGCCGGTCCCAACGGCAACGCCGGATTGCACGAGGCCTGCACGTCTGGGGCCGTCAACGTTGCCGCCTATCTGATTGGACGCGGCGCCAGCGTCAATATTGCCAATGATTGGAACGCCACGCCGCTGCATTTGGCCGCGGGAGCTGGCCACATGGCGCTGGTGCGGCTGCTGATTGACAGGGGCGCCTGTCTGGATCAGATTGACAGGTGGCTGACTGTTAGGGTTGCATTGCTGATAACGTTGTCATGTGCCGAAGGATCAAAGGGTGAAGGGTTAAAGGATGTCCTGTAGAATCGGTGGTTGTCCGAAAAAATTGGAGGATGCCATAAAGAAGCTGTCCTGAAGTATCGGAAGTTGTCCTTAGGAATCTAAAGGTGTCCTTAGGGATATGAAGGTGTCCTGAAAAATCAGAGGGTGTCCTGAAGGATCTGAGGTGTCCTGAAGGATCTGAAGTTGTCCGGAAAGATCGGAAGTTGTCATTAGGGATCTTAAGGTGTCCCAAAAAAGCGGAGGGTGTTCTAAAGAACCTGTGGTTGTCTTGAAAAATTGAAAATTATCCCAAAGGATCTGAAGGTATCCTGAGGGATCTGAAGGTGTCCTGAAGAATCTAAAGGCGTCCTGAAGAATCGAAGGGTGTCCTGAAAGATCTGAGGGTGTCTTTAGGGATTTGAAGGTGCCCTGAAGGATCTGAAGGTGTCTTTAGGGAACTGAAAGTGTCCTGAAGGATCTGAGGGTGTCCTGAAGAATCGGAGGTGTCCTGAAGAATCGAAGGGTGTCCTGAAGAGTCGGTGGTTGTCCTGAAAAATTGAAAATTATCCTAAAGGATCTGAAGGTGTCCTGAGGGATCTGAAGTTGTCCTGAGGGATCTGAAGGTGTCCTTAGGGATCTGAAGGTGTCCTTAGGGATCTGAAGGTGTCCTTAGGGATCTGAAGGTGTCCTTAGGGATCTGAAGGTGTCCTTATGGATCTGAAGGTGTCCTTAGGGATCTGAAGGTATCCTGAAGAATCTGAAGGTGTCCTGAAGGATCTGAAGGTGTCCTGAAGGATCTGAAGGTGTCCTGAAGGATCTGAAGGTGTCCTGAAGAATCGAAGGGTGTCCTGAAAGATCTGAGGGTGTCTTTAGGGATCTGAAGGTGTCCTGAAGGATCTGAGGGTGTCCTGAAGAATCGGAGGTGTCCTGAAGAATCGAAGGGTGTCCTGAAGAGTCGGTGGTTGTCCTGAAAAATTGAAAATTATCCTAAAGGATCTGAAGGTGTCCTGAGGGATCTGAAGTTGTCCTGAGGGATCTGAAGGTGTCCTTAGGGATCTGAAGGTGTCCTTAGGGATCTGAAGGTGTCCTTAGGGATCTGAAGTGTCCTTATGGATCTGAAGGTGTCCTTAGGGATCTGAAGGTATCCTGAAGGATCTGAAGGTGTCCTGAAGGATCTGAAGGTGTCCTGAAGGATCTGAAGGTGTCCTGAGGGATCTGAAGGTGTCCTGAAGGATCTGAAGGTGTCCTGAAGGATCTGAAGGTGTCCTGAAGGATCTGAAGTGTCCTTAGGGATCTGAAGGTGTCCTGAAGGATCTGAGGGTGTCCTGAAGGATCTGAGGGTGTCCTGAAGGATCTAAGGGTGTCCTGAAGGATCTGAGGATGTCCTTAGGGATCTGAAGGTGTCCTGAAGGATCTGAAGGTGTCCTGAAGGATCTGAAGGTGTCCTTAGGGATCTGAAGGTGTCCTTAGGCATCTGAAGTGTCCTTAGGGATCTGAAGGTATCCTGAAGGATCTGAAGGTGTCCTGAAGGATCTGAAGGTGTCCTGAAGGATCTGAAGGTGTCCTGAAGGATCTGAAGGTGTCCTGAAGGATCTGAAGTGTCCTTAGGGATCTGAAGGTGTCCTGAAGGATCTGAGGGTGTCCTGAAGGATCTGAGGGTGTCCTGAAGGATCTGAGGGTGTCCTGAAGGATCTAAGGGTGTCCTGAAGGATCTGAGGGTGTCCTTAGGGATCTGAAGGTGTCCTGAAGGATCTGAAGGTGTCCTGAAGGATCTGAAGGTGTCCTGAAGGATCTGAAGGTGTCCTGAAGGATCTGAAGGTGTCCTGAAGGATCTGAAGGTGTCCTGAAGGATCTGAAGGTGTCCTGAAGGATCTGAAGGTGTCCTGAAGGATCTGAAGGTGTCCTGAAGAATCTGAAGGTGTCCTGAAGGATCTGAAGGTGTCCTGAAAGATCCGAAGGTGTCTTTAAGAATCAGAGTGCCCTGAAAGTTTAGAGGATATCTTGAAAATCAAAGAAATTTTTCAACAGAAAAGCCTCAATCAGTAACCCCCAGCCTCCTCCCCCCTAAACTCCCAGGCGCCTGGGCACGCCGCTCCATTACGCCTCGGCGCACAATCAGCCGGGAGCGGCGCTTCTATTGGCTGGCGCCGGCGCCAATTTGGAATGCCGAGGAGCTGGCGCGGAGACGCCGCTATCTTTGGCCTGCTCGCGCGGTCACTGCCGCGTCGCCGAAGTCCTCCTGGCCGTTGGCGCCGACCCCGCCGTCGTTGCGCTGTCGACAACCGCCAGATCGCCGCTCGCCGACTGGACCGTCTCGACGGCTGTCGGCCATCAACGACCGGAGCCGCTGATCGCCCTGGCGCGTCGGGCCGTCTGGCGTCGCCTCCGACACATGGAGCCGCGTAGGGCGCGCCTGACTGCGGGCTGCCTGCCCGCCCAGCTGAGGGGCTTCCTCAGCCTCGGCCTGCCCGCTGCCGCCTGGCCCTGGCCTGAGCAGCTGTAGCCGCGGCGCATGGCCGCTTCTGCCTGCTCTGCTGCGGCTATACTGGGGTCTGCTTTGTAGTTAGCCGCTTGCACCTGGCCTGATAAGCTATCTCAACTACTCTACCTGCCTACTTTATCTACCCTTCTTGTCTACTTTATCTACCCTTCTTGTCTACCCCTACTTGTCTACTTTATCTACCCCTACTTATCTACTGTATCTACTCCTACTTGTCTACTTTATCTACCCCTACTTGTCTACATTGTCTACCCCTACTTGTCTACTTTATCTACCCCTACTTGTCTACTGTATCTACTCCTACTTGTCTACTTTATCTACTCCTACTTGTCTACTTTATCTACCCCTACTTGTCTACATTGTCTACTCCTATTTGTCTACTTTATCTACCCCTACTTGATTTAACTTCAACTACCCCTACTTGTCTACTTTATCTACCCCTACTTGTCTACTTTATCTACCCCAATTAATCTACTTTATCTGCCCATACTTATCTAATCTACCCCTACAGTCTGGTTTATCCACTTTGCCTGTCCACTTTATCATTCGTACTTTCTACTCAGTCTAATGTACTTGACTACATTTTTTTACCTTCCCATCTTCTTGATCCACTCTACTTGTCTACTTTATCTACCCCAATTAATCTACTTTATCTGCCCATACTTATCTAATCTACCCCTACAGTCTGGTTTATCCACTTTGCCTGTCCACTTTATCATTCGTACTTTCTACCCAGTCTAATGTACTTGACTACTATTTTTACCTTCCCATCTTCTTGATCCACTCTACTTGTCTACTTTATCTACCCTAGGCCTACTTACCCCTACTACTTAATCTATCCTACTCCACTCTACCCTAAGACAGCTACTTAAATCTAATTGGCTACCGAATCCACTCCACCAGTAGCTTCTATCAACCGCTATCCCTGAATTCAATTGCCTTCATGAGTGTAAAATCGGTCGATATCTGTCGGGACTGTTTAGCGCCCAATAGATTTTAAAAAATTGATTGATTTAAACGAATTTCTGAGCTGCTTTTAGTTTTTTTATTGTAACTTCACCACCTGCTTGCTACTGGGTACCAAATTACCTGTAACCGGCTTTTTAGCACTTAAATAATTTTTGCTTTGTGTTTTCTTTAGCTTTAGCAATCCTTTGTCTACCCTTCTGTAGCTTTCTTTTCCAACGCAACTGTACAATCACTTTGACCTTCTATAGATCATTTTTACCTTTCTTTTTATTCAGCTTTTTTGTAACCAGATTTTTAAGTGCCTTAATTTTCGTTTTTTTTTGTTGACCAGCTCAACTCAGAATTTTTCTGTCTAACTGCTGAATGAGATTGTCTTTTATTTTACTTTGCTGGCTTCTTTTTTGTAGCCTCTTTTTCTAACAATTGACTTTGCCAATATCATTTTCAGTCAGAACGTAGACTTTTTCCTAGACCGACCAAAACCTGAAGCTCCATGCTCACACACGCAGCACCACCCACTGTTATTTAGCTATTTTAATTGAGAAACAATCGAATTTTTTGTTTAAACGCATCGTTTTTTATGATGATTTTTGTTGCACCGTTTTAGAGGCTATCATTAATAACGGTTTAGCTGCTGATATTATAGAGATATTTTTTGTTTAAAATGTATAGATTTGGCTTTGTTTTTACCGATTAGAAAGTTTTTTGTTAAAAATTTTCCGTTTTAAAAAGTAGTGAGAACTGCTGGTTCTTTTTGTTTTGTTTATCTGAGTGCTAATTAATAGTTAATAAATGCGAGGACACTTTTACCCGGAATCTTTCCCTAGTTTATAAAAATTCTTAGATTTCAATTTTTTTCATTTTAGCGACGTTACCCTAAATAGGTGGAGTAAAAAAGGCATTAATCCTACGCTGAACTGTCAGCAGATTTAGTCAAGCCTGTACGTTGAGTCGTTTTTTTTCAAAGCGGCTCAACGTTATTTGCTACAGTTGACTAAAAATCAAGTAGCTTGCAGATTCAGCGAAACAGAAAACTCAAGTGCTGCCAAGGATCATCTGGAAGCGAAAAATGGCTTCACTGGACGCATACAGGTGTGGCGGCTGCAGAGCTTGCTTCATTGCGCCATGTATAATGCGTCCGACATGTACATATCCAGGAATTTGTGTGTAAATGAACTAGAAAAGTTTGGTTTGAGTTGTCTATGGCCGTGTTGTGTGCGGTTTGAGTTGTTTATGGCTGTGTTGTGTGTGGTTTGAGCTGTCTATGGCTGTGTTGTGTGTGATTTGAGTTGTCTATGGGTGTGTTGTGTGTTGTTTGAGTTGTCTATGGGTGTGTTGTGTGTAGTTTGAGTTGTCTATGGGTGTGTTGTGTGTAGTTTGAGTTGTTTATGGCTGTGTTGTGTGTGGTTTGAGCTGTCTATGGCTGTGTTGTGTGTGATTTGAGTTGTCTATGGGTGTGTTGTGTTGTTTGAGTTGTCTATGGGTGTGTTGTGTGTAGTTTGAGTTGTCTATGGGTGTGTTGTGTGTAGTTTGAGTTGTCCATGGGTTTGTTGTTTGTGGTTTGAGTTGTCTATGGCCGTGCTGGGTGTGGTTTAAGTTGTCTATGGCTGCGTTGTGTGTGGTTTGAGTTGTCTATAGGTGTTTTGTGTGTGCTTAAGTAGTTTATGGCTGAGTTGTAGGATGTCAATTTTCACTCCTATCAAGACAAAGTAGCTATCGTGCAGTTAATTATAGTATCTGAGTGTATCTTAGAGTCAGACCCTTAGTAACCAGCCTAATCCCACCAAGCCAACTCCCCAAATCCGCAGTCGAAATCAAAGAGCAGAGCCGAAGCCGGCGAATCGTCGTCCAACGCCAGCACAATGTCGCCGCTGTGGCTGCCGTCAGTCACGCTGGAATCGGAGTGCCCCGCCATCGCCGCCCTGCAGCACCGGCCTGCCATCCGACCAGAAGAGATCGACCGGCTGCAATGGGAAGCCGAGACTCTGCTAGCCAACGTGAACAAGCGCAGCTTCCTGCTGGCTGCGGAGATCAGCGGCACCCCACTGCCTGGCGGCCTCATCACCAAGTCGAACAAGTCCGAGTGGCTGCCCGGCGCGGCCATCGTCAAATCCGTGCCAGGCAAGCCGCTCGCCCTGACCATCTCGTTGAAACGTCGACGCGAAGATTCTTCGTCTGGCGCCGCCGCCACCGCCGCCGCTGCTGCTGCTGCTAGTGCGGCCAGTCCGCTGTCGCCGACTAGCGCTGACGAAGTGGCTCCGCCGCCGGCTAAACGAGCCGCGGCCGCCGCCGCCGTAGCCGCTTTTCCAGGAAACAACAAGCCGCTCCGGCCTGGCGGAGTTTACCAGCAGCGGAAGAACAAGGCGGCTGCTGCTGCTGCTGCGGCTGCTGCTTCTTCGAGTTCTTCTTCCGCTGCTGCTCCGTCGGCTACTCCACCGTCGGCACCTTCAACGGAGCAGCAGCAGCAGCCGGAGCTGCCGCCGGGTCTGTACGAGGTGCCGAACAAATTCTGGGCCCTGATGGAGCCGTACTGCGCCGAGATCACGGAGGACAACCTGCGCTCCCTGGAGCTGCTGATCAGGTCCTACGAGATTGGCGAAGATTCCGGCTATTTTAAAATGCCCTCCCTGCCCAATAATGCCACCCCTAGCAACGGTAACGGCGTCCTTGGCAACGGGGCTAGCAACGGCAATAACAGTCAGGATAGCAACGGCAATGAGGTCAATGGCGAGGCTGCCGGCTTGATGCTCGCCTCGTCCGAGTCTTCGTCGAATCTTCAGCAGCAGCAGCAGCAGCAGTCGGCTGGCTCCGCAGCGGCTCTGATGATGCGCCTGCAGGCTGAGATTTGCGTTGATTCAACGCCGTTTGGCGTCGGCGCTCGGGGCGACGCCGAGGAAGGAAGCGGCGCTGCGGGCGGCTCCGTTCTGGGCCCGCTGGCGCAGCAGCTGGTGGCCGCGCTGGTGTCCAGCGATGTCGGCGAGGAGGCCGGCAGCCACGACGGCGTCAAGGAGGAAGACGATGGCGATGAAACTCGCCAGCAGCGGCGCGGTGGGGCGTCGGCGGCGGCGGCGGCGGCGGCGGCATTCAAATCGGAGCCGGTGGCCGATATTGACGATCCCGTATTGGTGAGTGCGAGTTTTTTGGGATTTGGGAAAACTGAGGAGACGGTAGGGAGTCGGTGAACAGGGTCTGTAGCGAGTCGGTGAACAGTCTGTCGGGAGTCGGTGAACAGTCTGTAGGGAGTCGGTGAACAGGGTCTTTAGTGAGTCGGTGAACAGAATCTGTGGGGAGTCGGTGAACAGTCTGTAGGGAGTCAGTGAACAGAGTCTGTAGGGAGTCGGTGAACAGAGTCTGTAGGGAGTCGGTGAACAGAGTCTGTAGGGAGTCGGTAAACAGAGTCTGTAGGGAGTTGGTGAACAGTCTGTAGGGAGTCGGTGAACAGGGTCTGTAGGGAGTCGGTGAACAGGGTCTGTAGGGAGTCGGTGAACAGTCTGTAGGGAGTCGGTGAACAGTCTGTAGGGAGTCGGTGAACAGTCTGTAGAGAGTCGGTGAACAGTCTTTAGAGAGTCGGTGAACAGGGTCTGTAGGGAGTCGGTGAACAGAGTCTGTAGGGAGCCGGTGAACAGAGTCTGTAGGGAGTTTCCAAGCCGCCCCTCTCCCTGACGGCCCCTGGCAGATGCAGCAAACTGCCCAGCTGGCGGCGCTGCCAACCAAGCAGCTGGCGAAGCTGCTCGGCGTCTCCAACAGCTGCAAGCTGGAGCGCCGGTTGCGCAAGCAGCTCGAACGTCACGGCGTGTCGCCGGGCGGTGCGGCAGCCGCCGCCGCTGCCAGCTGCTCAGCAGGCGGCGAGGACAGCGACACCGAGGGCGCCGTAGCCGCCGCTGCAGCCGCCGAAGCAGCGGCCGCGGCCAACGCCGCCGCAGCCCAGCTGGCATCAGCGTCGTCCTCGCTGCCGCCGGATCCCGACGACGAGGTGGCGGCGGCGCTTCGAGCCCGTCAACGGGAGCTCCGCCGTCTGTGCGACTTCAACCGGGCCACCCTTCGCCGACTCTACGCCGCCGCCAAGTTGGACGCCCAGCGTCAGGCGATCCGGCGCCGATTAGCCGTGGCGGACGCCGACGTGGTGGAGGCTCACGGCCGGCTGCAGGCCTATCGGCAGAAGCGTCGGCAGCCGTTAAAGAAGGACCGCGACGCGGCCTGGAAGGCGCTGCGAGAGCGGGCCAGAATTGTCAAAGAGTTGGAGGCGTTCGAGGCCAGGCACAGGGCGCTGCTGTGACCGCTGCCTGTTGTACTTTGCCTGAGCATTTGTACTTTTACTGTTTATATGCTTTTCAAAAGTACTTTTGTAGTTTAAAGTACAAAATTAATTAAAGTACGTTTTTTCTAAAGTGCACGTATGTACTTTTAATTTGAATTATTGCGTAAATGTTTGTATGTTTCCTTGTTTCTTTCCTACTCAATTCTGTTTATTGCCTATTTTGTTTAAAAAAAGCAAATAAATGCTTTGATAGTTTGAAAAAGTAATCGCATCGATCTAGCGATATTGTTGTGTTTTTTACGAAAATTAGTTTCTATTCAAATTTGTCTATATTATATAAAAGTGAATTTTATTTAATTAAAAAACAACTTTAAAAAATTAAATGACAATTGAAGGCAGTGCACTGAAGCTTTAAACACGATTTGTGAAAATCTCTGACAGTTTTTGTATTAATCTTGATTTTAGGCTTTGTAAAATCATTAAGTTGATATTTTTATGCGAATCACACCCAGTGGCCTTTAAATTTTGTACACCATACAAGGGAGATAAGTTTTTAAATCATTTGAAGCCATGTTTCAATAAGAAGATATTAAATTAGTAGGCCAAAAAGATTGTGCGTTACAAAAACAGTTACTGTATTCTGGGAAAATTATCAATAAAATTGGGAGCATGAATGCCAATGTTGGCTAGCATTAGCTACTTTTTTAATGGAGTAAAGTATCATTAATACAAAAATGGCATAATAAGCAACATAGATAAATCAGTCTTAGACAAATTAAATACAAGTGAACAATAGCACGGGCAAGGAACCAAGAAATTTGTCGATCAATGGAAACAATTACTTTACTCAATGTCTCTAGGGGCAGACACTTATACACTAAAAAATAATAACAAACTTACGAACGGAAGAAAAGACTGTTTAAAGAAATGACACTTAAAAAATAAACTGATCAAAGTACTCGTAACAGTAACTTATGGAAAACATAATTTTTGTCAAAATCGTAGTAGTCATTTATTTTTCCTTATTTAAAATTTAATTTATTTTTGTTTTTCTATTTCTCTCAATTTTCTACGTGCACCAACTCAGTCTAATCGACGAAGCGATGTTTTTCAGAAATTTTAGCCTAGATCCCTCAAAACCATGCACATGATACCCGAAAAGCAGATTAGTGACAGAAAACAACACAAGCCTTTTTATTCTATACAGCCTAGAGATTTATACTACTTTTTTCATGTTTACCTGGCCCTTGATGAGAAGCAGGACAAGAATAAAATTTCAAAAAACTAGCTAATATTCTGGCCAGTAAAGTAATAGCTTGCACATAGTAATAATAGCCCCTAAAAACTTAAGGAAAATATTTTTAAAGACACAGCTTAACGGGTTTTTCAACAAGTTGATCAGCAAAATCAATGTTGTTGAGCGTATCGGTGCAACGCAGCAGGTAAAGCCCTATCGGCAGGCCCCACATCGATAGCTTCCAGAGAGAGCTTTAAGCAGAAAGTCGACGCTTCTTCTCTCTGACCCAGCTGATCTTCTCCACAATTTTCTTTATCAAATGATTTAGCAGAAAATTCAGAAAAAGCGTTGCAGCTTTGCGTGAATCCAGCTGTCTCTCAGCTCCGTCACTGTGTCTATGGCTATGAGGCAGTCAACTGCGGGGCTCCTCTGAACGCGCAACAGCTTCTTCCAGACCTTGCGGATTTTTTCTTCGTCCTGATTCTCCATGGCGACGCGTCTCTCGTCCCTGATGGTCTCCATGTGCCGCAGGCTGAGCTCCACGTGCTCGCGGCAGTCGCTGTAGTGAGCCAGAGTGAGCAGCTCCTCCAAGTCCGCGTCTTCTTGCAGCTCCTCAAGCCACGCACCGAATGCGATTGGCGTGCGATTGCGGAGCAGCTTAGCTTGGAGACTCCAGCTCAGGCAGCGGAAGCTCACGTACAGGTGGGAGGAGCGAGGCTGAGACAGTCTGGCTGTGAACAGAGTCTGCGTGAACTCGGGAAGGAACGGGAAGCGAGGCGGAGAGTCGCAGGGGAGGCAGAACCTCCACGCCCAGTCTGAGATCGTTGGCAGCCCTCCCCATGTGTTTCGAATTTCCTGCGGCTTGAATCCAACTTTGACACGATGCCCCTGAAGCTTCATAAGAAGCCGCTCAGCTTCCTCTGATTCTCCGAGCTTCAAATGCGCCATGGCGGTCAGGCACAGGGTGGCGCACTTGCACCACTCCAGCTGATGCAGGAGATTGAGCTGCTTCAACAGGGTGTCTCTGTTGGTCGATTCTGACTGCAGCTCGCTCACACACTGCTGCACCACACTGTACACGTCTGACAACTTCTCATAGAGTCCCTTACGTACCTCAGTATTAGAACGCGGGGCTGTCAGTGGCAACAAGGTGAACGGGTGAAAGTAAAAATTTTCTGACTGCAGAGGTCCCACGAATCTTCTCAGGTGCTCTATCACATAGCCGATGTCACCTCTCAGGTTTCGAAGTCGGCCTCGAACCCTCGCCTTCGTGTTGTCGAAGTCACCACCGATTCCAGCGTTCTTGAAGTAGAGCGGAGCGTCAGGCATGAAGAAGTGCGGCATGCACTCGTCGGGTGAGCTGCTTGAGTCGATGAAGCTCAGCATCATGTCGAGAGACTCCTTCAGCAGAGTGATCAAATTCTCAGGCTTCCAGTCCCGGTTTAGCTTCCAGGGGAAGTCAGTTCCGTGTCTCTCGAGCATGAAGAACAGCAGAGTCTTTGCATTGTAGGTCTTGAGTCCATGCGTGTCCAGAGTGTGGGGCAAGAGTCTCTTGAAGATGAACTTGATGACTGCGAACAGCTGGCCCTGGACTGTGTTCAGCTCTCTCATGATGTATTTCTCTTGGAAGCTGAAGCTCACTCTGAGCTCGTTAGTGGAGTTCGGTCTGGTCGCCCTAACGAGGTGAACATCATCACTTCTTCGTCTAAGTAGCTTCTTAATCTTGTCTTCACAAAAGCTGCTGCAGCACTGGATCGCATGGCACGTGTCCTGCGCAGGCCGCACACCGCACGCTGTGGTCGGTATTGCAGGCTGGCTACCTGCAGTAGTGATTCGGTGGAGAGTAGATTGATAAGAATTCTTTAGGTGATTTAGAATGTAGATCAAACTCTGTTACTGTAATTTTGCTCAACTTCTTATGATTTTCAAACCGATTTCTTGAAAAATGGACAAAACATCGATAGCATCCATAGCGATTCGAGTGACAGCGAGTCCTACTATACTGCTGAGAGGGATGGAGAAGAAGAAGACATGGACGTGGCTGGTGATGGTGATGGGCTGGAACTGCCGCCTGCGGAATGAAGACCCGTGACACCTGAAACTGATAATCGTTCTACTTTGACTTCGGAGTTCCTGGTAGTGAATGGAGTCAATTCGGGTTTTCTTGTGCCCGAAAATGTTGAGAAAGGCTCATCAACAATTTCCTGGCAACTCGTTCCTGATGATCTGCTGCACCGGCTGTGAGTGGACGAACAAGAGGGCGCAAGAAGAGGCTGTGGAACTCAGTCACGATATTCTCGATCTCAGATACAGGATTTTTTGCGAAAGCTGGTTCGTGTCCGTGCGATTGGCCACATTTCTTCTGACCAGAGCGACTACCCTGACTGGTGCTGGTCGCAAAGATCGTGGCGTTCCACAAATTTTGCGAGACCTGATACTGCAGCCTCCAAAGCAAACTTTTGCGCGAAACGGAGACATCCTAACCGTCAAAATGGTTGACAGGCGCAGCTCAGGCACTAAGACAGTCTATTTGGTCGATTCAGCTTCGACTGCATCTAGCGTTCTAGTTCGCCGGGTGATGCGCGGTGGAGCCGAGCAGCAGCTTCTCAAGCCGAACACGGTGGTTCAATGCAATCAGTGCATGGGAGGTGCGGACCGCATGGATGCCGCAGCTCAGCCATACAGTGCTTGTCGGCGAACGCACAAATGGTTCGTCAAACTGGCAGTCTTTCTCACTCAGCAGTTGGTTCGCAACTCATGGATTATCTGCTGGCATCTTGGCGGATCTCACAGCTTCCTTAGCTACACTGAGGGTTGTGTGAAGCACATGCTGGAGAGCAGCGGACGCGGGCGATCGAGACTAAAGCGGCAAGCTGGGCCGCCTCTGATGCACCAGTTTCATCATCACTTCGAAAATTTGCCTGCCACTGATGCACAGCCTGGCCTGCTAAGCGTTGCCGGGTTTGTTATCGGCGAGGACAGACAAAGCGGACCGTCTCTTCTGCCGAGGCTGTGACGGTCAGCCTGGGCTCTGCATGCATCCGTGCTTCTCTGACTGGCACACGGCTAACTAATGCGTACTTTAAAACCTGAGCGGCCTTTGCTAATATGTTTTTCAGCCTATTCCTCTCGACAGGATTGATTATTGTTATTATAGTTTCATCGTTTCCTTATTCTTTTTCGCATAATGTGGGGAAAGAAAAAAATCGTACTTGGCATGTTTTGCATGCCATTTGGTCAGACAGAGGGATGCAGCGTAAGAATATTCTGAGTTTTGAACTAAATATGTGTATGGTCAATTCACAGTGCGAGCCATGGTATGCTATGGTTACCGAATTCGTATGGTTGAGCGTGGCGCACAAAGAAAAACGGGGTGCGCTAAAGTGGGAGTGTACACAAGCTTGAGGTGCTAAGTGGATTGAAATGAATTTAAAAATTGAATTTTAGCAATTAAATATCTCTGCCTGAAAATTACTATCTCTTCAGGCGGAGAATACTAAAAAGGAGCCCACTCTCACTTACCTGATCCCACTGGCACCTGTGCGTGGCCCTTCTTGACTTGCAGAGGAGTGCTATCTTCACATGAATAATCTCCGCTGCAGCCGCCTTCCAGATGGAGTGTCTGCCCAGCAACCAGCACAGTCCAGTCAATGTCCGAGTCAGCTGCTGTCCTGCCGTTCACTTGCACCAGACTGTTGGCCCAGCCCTCTGCGTAGCTGCCCGTCATCCGCCTGTCATCCTGTGTGAGGACTCGAGCGACTCCTTCCAGCTAGTCAGCTAGTCTCTGCTGGCACTCCGCTCTCTCCCGGGTGAACCCCGCCTCGCTGAGAAGTCGGTGCAGATCCTCACTGAGCTGCCTGTCTCGCTGTGAGTCATCTTTTAGTCTGAAATGATCCGACTTTAGTTGACTCAGTCTGGCCTCTTTAGCAGAGAGCAGAGTAATCTAAGAGTGATTCAATATCTATCATCAATGCTAGTGTCAGACAAAAACCCAAGTCGCAGTCAAATTGCGCACACTTACTGAGGAAGATCCGAGTCAGAGCTGGCTCCTGGGCTGCTGCAATGCATGGAGAGGAGATGCAACTGTCACATTAGCCCGGCCAGAACTAAGTGACTAGAATATCTGGATACTAAGAATTGGGTCTAGTATTAGTTTAACACCTGGTGTGATAATTCGGTCAATCTGGTGGCGGTGGGGTTGTCAGTCTCATTCTCGGACTGTCGGACTGTCAATTCTACACCTTTCTCACATCTCCGTGTCTGTCTCTCGCTGTCTTGTCCTACTAAAGGACCCAGTCGCTCGCCACAACTGCTTTTATATTAGCTACCTGTGGCCGACTTCGAGTCAGGAGTGGGAGGCCAGTGTACTGTAAGGTGAATACCTGCACTCTGAGGTCTGAGCTGTTAATGCAACAAAAGCCGAAGCCCCATCACAACCCACTGACCCAATCTGTAATATCGTCCTGAATGCTTGCTTTCTTACAATCGCTCACAACCTTCTCACCTCATCGCACGCTCATATCTCTCTCACTGGTGTAGTAACCCTTTATCAAGGACCCCTGGGACGTTCGTATGAGTCTCTCGTGACTTAAAAATTCAGCTCTTTGTGTATTGTACGTAAAAGTAAAAAAAGTAAAAAATTACCAAGAATTCCGTCCATTAAATAGCCGCAACACCTGCCACAGCTCGAGCTGCTCTGCCAGCTGCACACACGTCTGGCCTCGCCCGTCTCGATCAGCTCCTCCGTCCATCAGAGTCTTGGCTGCTCGCACGTGACCTGCTTCAACCGCTCGCGACAAAGCAGTCCGACCCTGACTGTCTTCAGCGTGTACCGACGCACCGAGATACAACAGCTTCTCAATGAGCTCGTGATAGCCTGAATCTGCTGCCAGCATGAGAGCGGTAGCTCCAGTGCTGTCTGGCAGGTCAACATGCCGTTTACTAACTCGTCTTTGATTCAGTAGTGTGAGAGCTAGCGAAACGTGGCTTTGGGTGATAGACAGACAGAGCAGATGGGTGATCTGAGCTGGCCGCATTCGACACAGAGCCTTAAACAGAACAGAGTTTCTGCTCTCCAAAGCCATTGCTGCGGTGAAGCTCAGAATTTGGCCAGATTTCAATAGCCAATCTGGCTCGATTTGAACAAACTCAATTATATCTTCCTTCAGAACCGAACAAGCAGCGTCTGCTGCCTCCAGGCGGCACTGATCTCTCACACTTTGTTCGGAGACTGTCTGCACAAGATACTTCACTACTTCCAACTGACCTTCGCGTGCAGCCGAAAACGCCGCTTTGATGCAGAACTGATCTGTAATACTTTTTTCGGATATTTTTTGCATCATATACTTAACTACTTCCCACTGACCTTTCTCTGCGGCAGAAGGCGCCGCTTCTAAGCAGCACTGATCTCTCACACTTTGTTCAGAGACTGTATGCACAAGATACTTCACTACTTTCCATTGACCCTTCTCTGCGGCAGAAGGCACCGATTTAACGCAGCACTGATCTCTCACACTTTGTTCAAAGACTGTCTGCACCAGATACTTCACCATTTCCAACTGGCCTTTCTCTGCAGCATAAGACGCCGCTTTGACGCAGCACTGATCTCTCACACTTTGTTCAGAGACTGTCTGCACCAGATACTTCACTACTTCCCACTGACCTTCGTATGCAGCAAAAGGCGCCGCTTTGACGCAGCACTGATCTCTCACACTTTGTTCAGAGACTGTCTGCACCAGATACTTCACTACTTCCATCTGACCTCTCTCTGAAGCAGAAGGCGCTGATTTGACGTAGCACTGATCTCTCACACTTTGTTCAGAGACTGTCTGCACCAGATACTTTACTACTTCCCACTGACCTTTCAATGCAGCAGAAGGCGCCGTTTCTAAGCAGCACTGATCTCTCACACTTTGTTCAGAGACTGTCTGCACCAAATACTTCACTACTTCCCACTGACCTTCGAATGCAGCAAAAGGTGCCGCTTCTAAGCAGCACTGATCTCTCACACTTTGTTCAGAGACTGTCTGCACCAGATACTTCACTACTTTCCATTGACCCTTCTCTGCGGCAGAAGGCACCGATTTAACGCAGCACTGATCTCTCACACTTTGTTCAAAGACTGTCTGCACCAGATACTTCACCATTTCCAACTGGCCTTTCTCTGCAGCATAAGACGCCGCTTTGACGCAGCACTGATCTCTCACACTTTGTTCAGAGACTGTCTGCACCAGATACTTCACTACTTCCCACTGACCTTCGTATGCAGCAAAAGGCGCCGCTTTGACGCAGCACTGATCTCTCACACTTTGTTCAGAGACTGTCTGCACCAGATACTTCACTACTTCCATCTGACCTCTCTCTGAAGCAGAAGGCGCTGATTTGACGTAGCACTGATCTCTCACACTTTGTTCAGAGACTGTCTGCACCAGATACTTTACTACTTCCCACTGACCTTTCAATGCAGCAGAAGGCGCCGTTTCTAAGCAGCACTGATCTCTCACACTTTGTTCAGAGACTGTCTGCACCAGATACTTCACTACTTCCCACTGACCTTCGAATGCAGCAAAAGGCGCTGATTTGACGCAGCACTGATCTCTCACACTTTGTTCAGAGACTGTCTGCACCAGATACTTTACTATTTCTAACTGACCTTCCTTTGCAGCAGAAGGTGCCGCTTCTAAGCAGCACTGATCTCTCACACTTTGTTCAGAAACTGTCTGCACCAGATACTTCACTACTTCCAACTGACCTTCCTTTGCAGCAAAAGGCGCCGCTTCAAAGCAACACTGATCTCTCACACTTTGTTTAGAGACTGTCTGCACCAGATACTTCACTATTTCTAACTGACCTTTCTCTGCAGCAGAAGGCACCGCTTCTAAGCAGCACTGATCTCTCACACTTTGTTCAGAGACTGTCTGCACCAGATACTTCACTACTTCTAACTGACCTTCGAATGAAGCAAAAGGCGCTGCCTCTAAGCAGCACTGATTTCTCACATTTTGCTTAGAGACTGTCTACACTAGATACTTCACTACTTCCATCTGACCTTTCAATGCAGCATAAGGTGCCGATTTGACGTAGCACTGATCTCTCACACTTTGTTCAGAGACTGTTTGCACCAGATACTTCACTACTTCCCACTGACCTTGGAATGCAGCAAAAGGCGCCGCTTTGACGCAGCACTGATCTCTCACACTTTGTTCAGAGACTGTCTGCACCAGATACTTCACTATTTCCAACTGACCTTCGAATGCAGCAAAAGGCGCCGATTTGACGCAGCACTGATCCCTCACACTTTGTTCAGAGAATGTCTGAACCAGATACTTCACTACTTCCAACTGACCTTCGAATGCAGCAAAAGGCGCCGCTTTGACGCAGCACTGATCTCTCACACTTTATTCAGAGACTGTCTGCACCAGATACTTCACTACTTCCAACTGACCTTCGAATGCAGCAAAAGGCGCCGCTTCAAAGCAGCACTGATCTCTCACACTTTGTTCAGAGACTGTCTGCACCAGATACTTCACTACTTCCCACTGACCTTGGCGTGCAGCATAGGGCGCTGCCTTTAAGCAGCACTGATCTCTCACACTTATTTCAGAAATCGCCTGAACCAGAAACTTTACTGATTCCATATGGCCATTTGTCGCGACTAGCCATGTATTTTTAACGCAAAATTTGGTTCTTCTTTGCTGACTTATGCGCAGTCGCCGGTGAAATTTTACGGCTCTGATGCTTCCACTGGTTATTGCACGATTAGTGCTCAGCGTTTGGCCCATTTTACTTGTAGTGTTCCATTTTAGAAGAATTTTAGTTGAGGCAATCTGACAATTCCTTTGGTGTCTCCGGGGCTTCGTGTCTCATTCTTAGATTTCTGCAGATTTTTAAGCAAAGCGAATCAATGGAAGTTGACAAGCCTCTCTTGTAAAAACTTTCTTTTGATTTGTATAGATCTTAAAAATGATTATGCACAGATTTCCATTCTGTATTTTGGGGAATCATATGCATTTTCAAAGAATGTTTTGTACGTGATAATTTTACAGTAAAACTACTATAATACTAAAAGTGGAAACGACTCTGTCTGTCTCTGTCTGTCTCTGTCTGTCTGTCTGTCTGTCTGTCTGTCTGTCTGTCTGTCTGTCTGTCTGTCTGTCTGTCTGTCTGTCTGTCTGTCTGTCAGTCTGTCTGTCTGTCTGTCTGTCTGTCTGTCAGTCTGTCACGGGAAGTGAGTACCCGAATAGTCAGAAAATCTGTAACAGCCGTTAGAAAATTTCCCAAGTAGTTTGAAAATTCCCCAGAGCATCTAGGAAATCCCTAGAAGTGTATAAAATTGTTCGCGAGCTTGTAGGAAAATCACTACAGCAGATAAAAAATCCTGCGAGCAGGTAGGAAGTCGCTATTATAACGCCTTATTAAAGACACGTGCGTTTTAAGAAAATTAGGCTAATCACAATTTAAGATTTGGCAGGCTATCAGACTTACCGATCAGTATCGTGCTCGACGAAGACCTCTTCAGAGCTTTTGCTTCTTTGAAAAGTTTTCCTAATCTAACAGGGCTACCAAAACAAACATTGTCTACTTACTGACTCAAGACATGAATGGCAATATCACTAAAGAACGGCCCACGGCTACTTAAATAAAAATATTTCGCTCAATTATGCACACTTTTAAGCCAATTTATTCAATGTGGGCTCTCCAGCTGGGCGAGAAATAATCAATCGCTAACAAAATGTACACAGATCGCTTGAGCAGTTTTTCTCTTGCCCTTATGCACAACCATTAAGCTAGGGCTGGGGCAGTGTACTCTAGCTAGGTGAGAAAATTTATAATCTCTTCTTACCGGCACGGCAATTTATTATTATTATTAGCGCACGCAAAAAGGTGCTGATTTTTTAAATTTTTATTTGTATGAAAAAACGAACGAGAAAAAATGAAGAAATAATACGATAATACAGAGCGATTATTTATGGGTGGACAGATAACAACGATTAATATTTGGGATAGTAAAATCTACAACGCAATACTTCAGTAGCTATTCAGAGCAGTAGTATTAGCTATCTTCCATCCAACTATACTAAAATCTTAAAGTTTGTCTGTCTGTCTGTCTGTATGTCGCGCTCTAGAAATTGAACCGCTTCACCAATTTTGATCGCGTTTTTTGTAGAAGATGCCAAATTTCCTGCAATCGGTGTGACTAAAATTTATTTTATCTGCTTCAATTCTAAAGGGATTTAATATTCGAAAAACGAGTTTTTTGTGCCTTCCAGACAGTAGGCGGAATAGCCGCGATGCTAGGCACTAGGGCTAGGTTTAGGCTAGGCAGTAGGTCCCCAGTTCGAGTCAGCGTCAAGGCAGCATAAAAAATGTTATTAATGATAATCGCATCATAACTATTATCTCTTTCGGCTAATTCAAAATTTAAAGCAAAATTTCCCTCAAATGGAGCAAGTATAACTTCATTTTCGTATTTTTTTTCGTTCACGCTTCGATTTATTGCTTGCCGATATGTATCGGAAAGTATATAACGATTAATTGTCGGGATTTCAATTAGCAAACAGCTGCTGTAAAATTTACAATTACATTTAGATAGCATGTAGATATCTCTTTATTAAAAGAGTGGGATTATGCGTCAAAGGCTAAGTAAGGATTTTTATCCTAAAGCCAGCTCTATTATATTATCCTAAAGCCAGTTTTTATCCTAAAGCCAGCTCTATTATATTGCTTATTGCTTATTTGCTGAAAGTTTTTAACATTGCTTACAATTGATTGCTGTTTTCCTAAGGTGGGATTGGTTACACACTGAAAGCTGATTGCTTATCTGCGAAGAGGGATTTTTTAATGCTAAAGGCTAAATCCTGACTTGCAACTGACTTGGAACTATTAGAATGCTGAAGGCAGAGTGCAATCTTGCAGAGAGGGATTTTTAAAACACTTAAGGCTGATTGCTCATTTGCTAAAGGGGGATTTCTACCATGCTGAGGGCTGATTGCTCACTTGCAGAGTTTAAGAAATGGTATTAGAATTTGTCTTGCCAACAAAAATAGGAAAAATTTTCCTATACACTTTACAAATTGCTTTATTACAAATCTCAAGTCTCACAAGCTAAGCGTTGTTGTCAAGTATTAGTGTTCTTTAACTAATGGGGGTTGCTGTATGCTGTGTGCTTATATTGAGAAGGTCGCAAATCGATGCGAGAGTTGTTAACTTGCTGACGGATGACTGTAAGCATGCTGAATGCTGATTTCTTGCTTTCAGTGTTAATTGTTGAAGTACTGGAGGCTAAATCCTCAATGCAGAGGGGATTTTTAACACGCTAAAGGCTGCTCGCTCAATGGCAGGGGGAATTTTTAGCATGTTGAAGGCTGACTGCTCATTTGCGGGGGGGGGGGGTTATAAAAAATCCGAATGATGATCGCTCATTTGTTGAAATACGCCTTTCACGCGCTGAAAGTTGACAGCTCGCCCTCACTAGCAGAGGGGATTATTAAAATGCTGATCGTTAAGTCGTACTTGCAGAGGGGAACATTAAATTGCTGACTGATTGCTCACTTGCATGGGGTTACTAAAATGCTGAAGGCTGATTGCTCACTTGCTAAAGGGGGCTATCAACATGCTGAAGGCTGTGCTGAGCTGCTATGCTGAGCCCAGGGACTACTAAATACTGAGTATTTACTTAGTATTTAGTAGTCCCTGTGCTGAGCCAAATAAGCTATTAACCAAGCTAGCATAGAAATCGCTAGCACAGAATTACGTGACACTCAGGGAACTTAAAACGGATAAATTTAAATGAAAGCTACCTAAGAATCATGTCCGTAGCCGACAGTTACGGTAAATCGCAAATTTCTGAAGAATGCGGAAATTTTTGTCAGGTTCCTAAAAATGTCGAAAAATTATTTACAATTTTTTGCATTCTAAATCATTAAAATTTTCTTATAAGCTCTCTAACAGCTCCCCAGTGAGGGGGCTAAGTGGCTGCTCACATTCTGAAAGGGATTTTTAAAATACTGAAAGCTGATTGCTCACTTGCGGAGTAGGATTGTTTAAATTTTGAAGGCTGATTGCTCACTAGCTGAACTGGGACTTTTGAAACGCTGAAAGTTGACAGCTCAACTTCCCTAGCAGATGGGGTTGTTAAAATGCTAATTTCTAAATCCTACTTGCAGGGCGGTTACGAGCGTATTAAAATGCTGAAGGCTGATTGCTCATTTGCTGAAGGGTTATTACCTTGCAGAGGGCTGCTTGCTGATTTGCAGAAAAGGAATGTTTAAATTTTCAATTCATATTGCTTCTTTGCTGGAGGGATTGTTAACAAGCTGAAGGCTGTGCTGAGGTGCTGTGCTGAGATTTCTAAGCTAGCAAACAAGCTAGCATAGAAATGTATGCCAGACTTATGTGACTGTTTCCCGATTTAAATTCGAAAAATTATTTACAAAGCTAGCTAAGAAGCATTTCCGTAGCCGATAGTTACGATACATCGCCAAATTGTAAAGAATGCGCAAATGTTTGACGCTGATTCTTAATTGTATGTACTTTATTTGATAGAATAAATGGGCAATTTTGTACACCACTTAAATTCGCTCATAGGCTCAGAATTTCGAAAAAATCCAAAAACTCATGTCCCTGACTTTTTAGCGACATAAGGACTTGCTAAGAGCTCCTCAGCGGGTGGCTCAATAGCTGATTGTTAACTTGCAGAGGGGGGTTTTTAACATACTGAGCGCTCATTGCTATTTTGCTAAAGGGTGTTGCTTAAACGCTGAAGGTCCACTGCTCACATTCTGAAGGGGATTTTTAACATACTAAAAGCTGATTTCTCACTTGCTGAAGGCGAATGTTAGAAATTGCTCAGTTCCAGACGGAATTGTTTAATTACGAGTATTAAAGGCTGATTACTCACTTGCAGAGGGGGCTGTTAAAATATAAATTAAAGGCTGATTTCTCACTTGCTGAAGGCTTATTGTTAACATGCTGAAGTCTAATTGCTCATATTCGGGTGGGGTTTTTTATGACACTGAAGACTGATTGTTGAAGAGAAGCTAAAGAGGGATCGCTTTCATGCTGAAGGATGACTTCTTACGTGCGGAAGCAGGTTGTTCATATAATTAAAAGCTGTTGTTAAATTGCCTTGTGGGGTTGCTTAGAGCTCCCCAGCGGGGGGCTAAATGGCTAGTCTACTATACTAAATGTCTAATGTGTGTGTGTGGCTGCTGGCTGCTCGAAATCTCCGTAACGATGTAGAGCTCGAACGGCTCAACCGATTTTGATCAAATTTGCGCCAAAAGATTGCATATTCTTCGAAGATGAGACCGTGAAAGTTTGCAAGCTCTGCTCCAAGTAGAAGGGGATTAAATATTCGAAAAACGAGTTTTTCCTATGCTTTCAATGCGAGGCCAACAAAGGTCAAACTCGGCACTGTCAGAATGATGATTTTATTTTCGATTGCGTCAGAAAGCTTTGTGCTCAGTTAGAGTGATGAAATGAGCGGCCAACAATGCTCAAACTCTGCACTGTCTAAATTGTGATTTAAAAAAGTTGCGTAATAAAGCTAGAGTACACTGCTTCAAGTTTAGATAAATTTTTGTGCCGGTAAGAAGAGAATATAAATTTTCTCACCTAGCTAGAGTACACTGCCCCAGCCCTAGCTTAATGGTTGTGCACAAGGGCAAGAGAAAAACTGCTCAAGCGATCTGTGTACATTTTATTAGCGATTGATTTTTTCTTGCCTAGCTGGAGTAAAGGTGTGCATAATTGAGCGAAATATTTTTATTTAAGTAGCCGTGGGCCGTTCTTTAGTGATATTGCCATTCATTTCTCGAGTCAGTAAGTAGACAAAGCTTGTTTTTGTAGCCCTGTTAGATTGAGAAAACTTTTCAAAGAAGCAAAAGCTCTTAAGAGGTCTTCGTCGAGCACGATACTGATCGGTAAGTCTGATAGCCTGCCAAATGTTAAATTGTGATTAGCTTGATTTTCTTAAAGCCCATGTTGATAAGGCGTTATAATAGCAATTTTCTACCTGCTCGCAGGATTTTTTATCTGCTGTAGTGACTTCTGTATGCTCGGGGAGAGATTTTCTACCTTTTTAGATATTTCCAAGATGCTCAGGGATTTCTGACTGCTCAAAGGGGATTTTCTAAATGCTCGAGAAGATTTTCTGCCTTCTTCGGGGATTTTCTTATGGCCTCAGGTAGATTTTTTGAATAAGGGATTTATTCTTACTCCTCAAAAATATTTTCTAACTGATCGGGAAGATTTTCTAACTGATCGGGAAGATTTTCTAACTGATCGGGAAGATTTTCTAACTGATCGGGAAGATTTTCTAACTGATCGGGAAGATTTTCTAACTGATCGGGAAGATTTTCCAACTGATCGGGAAGATTTTCTAACTGATCGGGAAGATTTTCTAACTGATCGGGAAGATTTTCTAACTGCACGGGGAATTTTTCTTTCTGATTAGGGGATTTCTAACTCGACCTTCTAACTGCTTGGTAATTGCTAATTGCTCAAAGGGGATCTTCTAAATGCTTGGGTAGACTTTCTAATTTCCCGAAGATATTTTCTGTCGGCTTTGGGTAATTTTTAACTACTCTGCAAAATTTTCTATATCTGCTCGAAGGGGATTTTCTAACTGCTTAAAAAGATTTTCTGTCTGCTTGGGGAAATTTTCTACTGGATTGGGGGGCATCTGATTGCTCGAAGGGGATCTTCCAAGTGCTTGGGAGACACTCTTTTATTCTTTGTGGGATTTTCTAACTGCTCGGAGATACTTTATGTCAGCTTAGGAAGATTTTCTAACTGCTTGAGCTAATTTTATTTTTGATTAGGGGAATTCTGACTGCACGAAATGGAATTTTGTAATTTTTAGGGGATATTTAACTGCTAAAAATGATTTTCTAAATGTTTGGGAAGATTTTATAATTGCTCGGGAAGATTTTTTAAATGCTCAAAGGGAATTTTCTTGCTGCTCGGAGAGATTTTGTGTGATTGGGGGGATTTCTAACTGCTCGGGGAAATGTACTAACTGATTGGGGAGACTTTTCAATTGCTCAGGGAGATTATCTGTCTGATTGGAGGTTTTTCAACTACAAATGTATTTTTGGAGATTTCGGGAAGATTTTTAAGTGGTCAGGGAACTAATCTTTTGGCTTGGGGGATTTAACTGCTCGGGGAAATTTCTGTCCGAGTTTAATTTTCTTATAGCGCGTGTGTTTGTTATAAGGCGCTATAATGGGTGATTTTCTACCTGCTCGCAGGACTTTTATCTGTTGTAGTTAATATCCTATAATCTCGAGGGGACATTTTCTAGCCTTGTAGGGATTTCCAAGATGCTCAGGGGAATTTGCAAACAACTTGGCAGAGTTTCTAACTGCTTTGAAGATTTTCTAACGACTCTTGGAGATTTTCTGGCTGCTCAGGGGATTATGGGATTTCTGACTGCTCAAGGGAATTTTCTCACTGCTCTAAGGGGATTTTCTAACTACTCGGGGAGATTTTCTGTCTGCTTGGAGGATTTCAAACTTCCAGGGGGAATTTTCTATTTGATTAAGGAATGTCTAATTGCCGAAAGGGAACTTTTTAACTGCTTGGGGGATTTCTAACTGCTCGAAGGAGATTTTCTAAATTTTCGGGTAGATTTTCTATTTTATTGGGGGATTTCAAACTTCTCGGGGAATTTTTCTACCTGATTAGGAGATTTCTAAGTGCTCAAATGGGACTTTTTAACTGCTTGAGAGATTTCTGACTGCTTGATTGGTATTTTCTATAATCTTATGGGGATTTTCTACCTGCTCAGGGGACCTTATCTGTCTGCTTGGGCGATTTTTAAACTGTTTTGGGAAATTTTCTATCTGATTGGGGATTTCTAATGGCCCGAAGGGGAATTTCTAACTGCTTGGGGTATTTCTAACTGCTTGGGGGATTTCTAACTGCTTGAAAGAGATTTTCTGTCTGCTTAGGGTATTAAAAAATTTCTCGGAATTTCAGATTTCAGATTTCTCGGCGGAATTTTCTATCTGATTAGAGATTTTTAAGTGCCCACAGGGGAATTTCCAACTGCTTGGGCGGTTTCTAACGGCTCGAAAGGGATTTTCTAAATATTCCGGGAGACTTTTGAACTGCTAGGGAAGATTTTCTGTCTGCTTGAGGGATTTCTACTGCTCGAAAGGTTTTTCTAACTGCTCGTGGATGTTTTCTATCAGCTTGGGAGATTTCAGACTTTTCGGAGATATTTTTGTCTCCTTGAGGGATTTCAGACTGCTTCGGGAAAGTTTGTGTTTGCTTGGGGGACTTCAGACTCTGGTAAAGTTTCTATTTGATTGGGAATTTCTAATTTTCCGAAAAGTTTTTTTACTTCTCAGGGAGATTTTCTTTCTGCTTGGGGGATTTCAGACTCCTCGGGGATATTTTCTGTCAGCTTGGGGGATTTCAGACTGCTCGGTGATATTTTATGTCAGCTTGGGGATTTCTAACTGCTCGAAGCGAAGTTTCTAAATGCACCTGAGATTTTCTGTCAGCGTGAGGAACACTCTGTCTGCGAGGGGGGTTTATCTGCTCGCAGAGAGTTTTTAACCCGAGGATTTTTCTTTTTCGGGAACTCTTCGGTATGTTTCGGGTTTTCTGACTACTTGGGGAAAGTTTCTATTTGATTTCTGACTTCTCAAAAGGGATTTTCTGACTTCTCAAAAGGGATTTTCTGACTTCTCAAAAGGTATTTTCTGACTTCTCAAAAGGGATTTTCTAACTGCTGGGGGATTTTTTCTGTCCGTGGGTTTTCTACCTAATCCTAGGGAAAGATTTTTCGACTGCTCTCAAAAATTTTCTAGCTGCCCGAACAAATTTTTAGCTGCTTGGGTGATTTTGGACTGCTTAAAGGAAATTTTCTAACTGCTCAGGGAGATTTTTTGTCTGCTTGGGGATTTTTTTAACTGCTCGGGGAGACTTTCTAACTGCTTGAAAGAGAATTTCTAACTGCTCGAGGAACTTTTCTGTCTGATTAGGGCGACTTATAACTGCTTGGGTGTTTTCGGACTGCTTGAGGGGGGTTTTCTAAATGGTCCGGGAGATTTTTAGCTGCATGAGGAGTTTTTCTAACTGCCTGGGGTAGATTTTTTAACTGCTTGATGGGGATTTTCTAACTGCTCGTAGAAATTTTCTGTCTGCTTCGGGGATTTCTTACTGTTATGACAAATTTTCTATCTTATCGGGGGATTTCTAACTGCTTTGGTGATTTCAGACTGCTCGAGGGGGATTTTCTATATGCATTAGGAGTTTTTTTAACTGCGTGAGGATTTTTTCTAACTGCCTCAGGTAGATTTTCTAACTATTTGAAGGGGATTTTCTAAATGCTCCAGAAGATTTTTCAACTGCCTCCGGTAGAATTTCCAACTGCTCAGGTGATTTTCTTTCTGTTTGGGGATTCTTTGTCTGCGTGGGGAATTCTCTGTCTGTGGGGGGATTTTTTACCTGCTCGAGGAGATTTTTACCCTGAAGATTTTTCTTCTCTGGAGACTTTTCGGTCTGTTTAGGGGATTTCTAACTACCCGGGGAACTTTTCTATTTGATTGGGGAGTTCGAACTGCTCGAAAGGGAATTTCTAACTGCTGGCGGGGTTTTCTACTTTACTGCTGGGAGAAGATTTTTCGACTGCTCTCAAACATATTTAGCTGCTTTGGAGATTTTTCAAGTGCTCGGGGCAATTGTGTAACTGCTCAGGGAGACTTTCAGTAGATCTTCTAAATGTATATTATGCTTCTCAGGTGACTTAAATTTTGCTGCAGAGATTTTCTAGCTGCTTAGAGAGATTTCTGTTGAGTACATGAGTGATTTAAAATGCCTGTCTGTGCCCCCCTGGGGGGGGGGGGCACCGAAGAGCTAGTCTACTATACTAAATGTCTAATGTCTGTCTGTGTGGAACGATGTAGAGCTCGAACGGCTCAACCGATTTTTATCAAATTTGCGCCAAAAGATTGCAAATTCTTCCAGGATGAGACCGTGAAAGTTTGCAAGCTCTGCTACAAGTGGAAAGGGATTAAATATTCGAAAAACCGAGTTTTTCCTATGCTTTCAATGCGAGGCCAACAAAGGTCAAACTCGGCACTGGCAGATTGATGATTTTATTTTAGATTGCGTCATAAAGTTTTGTGCTGAGTTAAAATTCGCGGGCCAATAATTCTCAAAGTCTGCTCTGTCTAATTTTTTATTTAAAAAAGGTTGCGTCATAAAGCTAGAGTACACTGCTCCAAGTTTAGCTAAATTGTCGCGCCGGTAAGAAGAATTTTCTCACCTAGCTAGAGTACACTGCCCCAGCCCTAGCTTAATGGTTGTGCACAAGGGCAATAGAAAAACTGCTCAAGCGATCTGTGTACATTTTGTTAGCGATTGATTATTTCTCGCCCAGCTGGAGAGGAATAAATTGGCTTAAAAGTGTGGATGCTTAAGCGAAATATTTTTATTTAAGTAGCCGTGGGCCGTTCTGAAGTGAATTTGCCAATCATGTCTCGAGTCAGTAAGTAAAGAATGTTAGTTTTTGTAGCCCTGTTAGATTGAGAAAACTTTTCAAAGAAGCAAAAGCTCTTAAGAGGTCTTCGTCGAGCACGATACTGATCGGTAAGTCTGATAGCCTGCCAAATCTTAAATTATAATTAGCTTAATTTTCTTAAAGCCCATGTTGATAAGGCGTTATAATAGCGACTTCCTACCTGCTCGCAGGAGTTTTTATCTGCTGTAGTGACTTCTGTATGCTCGGGGAGAGATTTTCTACCTTTTTAGATATTTCCAAGATGCTCAGGGATTTCTGACTGCTCAAAGGGGATTTTCTAAATGCTCGAGAAGATTTTCTGCCTTCTTTGGGGATTTTCTGATGGCCTCAGGTAGATTTTTTGAATAAGGGATTTATTCTTACTCCTCAAAAAATATTTTCTAACTGATCGGGAAGATTTTCTAACTGATCGGGAAGATTTTCTAACTGATCAGGAAAATTTTCTAACTGGTCGGGAAGATTTTCTAACTGATCGGGAAGATTTTCTAACTGATCGGGAAGATTTTCTAACTGATCGGGAAGATTTTCCAACTGATCGGGAAGATTTTATAACTGATCGGGAAGATTTTCCAACTGATCGGGAAGATTTTATAACTGATCGGGAAGATTTTCTAACTGCACGGGGAATTTTTCTTTCTGATTAGGGGATTTCCAACTCGACCTTCTAATAACTGCTTGGTAATTGCTAATTGCTCAAAGGGGATCTTCTCAATGCTTGGGTAGACTTTCTAATTTCCCGAAGATATTTTCTGTCGGCTATGGGTGACTTTTAACTACTCTGCAAAATTTTCTATATGATTGGGAGATTTCTAACTGCTCGAAGGGAATTTTCTAACTGCTTAAAAGGTTTTCTTCTTCTACTATACTAAATGTCTAATGTCTGTCTGTCTGTGTGGAACGATGTAGAGCTCGAACGGCTCAACCGATTTTTATCAAATTTGCGCCAAAAGATTGCAAATTTTTCGAGGATGAGACGGTGAAAGTTTGCAAGCTCTGCTCCAAGTGGAAGGGGATTAAATATTCGAAAAACGAGTTTTTCCTATGCTTTCAATGCGAGGCCAACAAAGGTCAAACTCGGCACTGTTAGAATGTTGATTTGATTTTAGATTGCGTCATAAAGTTTTGTGCTCAGTTAAAATTCGCGGGCCAAAAATTCTCAAACTCTGCACTGTCAAATTTTTTATTTAAAAAGGTTGCGTCATAAAGCTAGAGTGCACTGCTCCAAGTTTACCTAAATTATCGCGCCGGTAAGAAGAGAATATAAATTTTCTCACCTAGCTAGAGTACACTGCCCCAGCCCTAGCTTAATGGTTTTGCACAAGGGCAATAGAAAAACTGCTCAAGCGATCTGTGTACATTTTATTTGCGATTGATTATTTCTCGCCCAGCTGGAGAGCCAACATTGAATAAATTGGCTTGAAAGTGTGGATGCTTGAGCGAAATATTTTTATTTCGTGGGTCGTTCTGCAGTGAATTTGCCAATCATGTCTCGAGTCAGTAAGTAAAGAATGTTAGATTGCCCTGTTAGATTGAGAAAACTTTTCAAAGAAGCAAAAGCTGTTTAAGAGGTCTTCGTCGAGCACGATACTGATCGGTAAGTCTGATAGCCTGCCAAATCTTAAATTATGATTTAAGATGCTTAATTTTCTTAAAGCGCATGTGTCTTTGATAGGCGTTATAATAGCGACTTCCTACCTGCTCGCAGGATTTTTTAGCTGCTGTAGTGATTTTCCTACAAGCTCGGGAACAATTTTCTACACTTTTAGGAATTTCCTAGATGCTCAGGGGGGTTTGCAAACTGCTTGGGAGATTTTCTAACGACTCTTATAAATTTTCTGACTGTTAGGGTGCTGGGAGACTTTCTAACTGCTTGTGGATTTCTGACTGCTCCAATGGGACTTTCTAAATGTTCTGGGAGACTTTTTTACTGCTCAAGGAGGTTTTCTTACTGCATCGGGAAGTTTTTCCAACCGCTAGAAGGGGGTTTTCTGGGAGATTTTCTGTCTGATTGGAGGATTTCAAGCTTCTCGGGGAAATTTTCTAACTGATTAGGGGATGTCTACTCGTAAGTGCTTCCAAGGGAACTTTTTTAAGTGCTAGGGGATTTCTTGACTGCACGATTGGTATTTTCTGCCTTCTTCTGGGGATTTTCTATATGCTCGGGGAGCTTTTCTGTCTGCTTGGGAGATTTATAACTGTTTTGGGACATTTTCTATCTGATTGTGGATTTCTAATGGCCCGAAGGGGAATTTCCAACTGCTGGGGGGATTTCTAACTGCTCGAAAGAGATTTTTTGTCTGCTTGGGGGTTTCAGACTGCTCGGGGAAATTTGCTGTATGCTTGGGAGATTTCTAACTGCCCGAGGGGGACTTTTTAAATGCTCGGGGAGATTTTCTAAACTACTCGAAGGATTTCAGACTGATCGGGGGAAGTTTCTATTTGATTTGGGAAGTTCCGACTTCCCAAAAGGGATTTTCTAACTTTTTGGCGGATTTCAGACTGCTCGGGGAAGTTTCTATTTGATTAGGGATTTCTAACTGCCCGAAAAGAGTTTCAAAATGCACTGGAGATTTTCTGTCTGTTTTGAGGATTTTTTATCTGTTTAGGGAGATTTTTATCTGATTCCGGGGATTTTTGACTGCTGGGAGGTTTCCAACTGCTTGATGGAGATTTTCTAACTGCTCAGGGAGACTTTCTAACTGCTCGATGAACTTTTCTATCTGATTAGGGGATTTCTAACTGCTTGGTTGTTTTTCGGACTGCTCGAGGGGGATTTTCTAAATGGCCCGGGGGATTTTCTGTCTGCTTTGATGATTTTTTATCTGTTTAGGGAGATTTCTATCGATCGGGATAGGGAGATTGCGGGGATTTCTGACTGCTAGGTTTCCAACCGTTGGGGGAGATTTTCTCACTGCTCGAAAATTTTTTAACTGCTTGGGGAACTTTTCTGTTAGCTTTGTGGATTTGTAACTGCTTGGGGTAATTTTCTATCTAATCAGGGGATTTCTAACTGCTCGAAGCTATTTTCTTACTGTTCGGAAGTTTTCCAACTGTTTAAGGAGATATTCTTACTGCTCGGGAAGATTTCTAACTGCTCTGAGAAATTTTTTTATCTTATTGGGACTGCTCGACGGGGACTTCGAGCTGCTCGAAGGGAACAGCTTGGAGAATTTCTGACTGATCAAAGAGGATTTTCTAAATGCTCGTGGAGTTTTTTCTGTCAGCTTAGTGGATTTTCGAACTTACTCGGGGGAGATTTTTCGGCTTGGGAGATTTTGTACCTCCTATTGAGATTTTTCTGTTTGCTTAGGGATTTCTTGCTGTTTTGGGAAATTATCTTTGTGACTGGGGATTTTTAACAGCTCGAACGGCACTTTCCTAACTGCTTGGGAGATTTTCTAACTGCTAGGGAACTTTTCTGTCTACTTGGGAATTTCTGACTGCTCGAAGAAAATTTTCTAAATGCTCGGGGGGACATTTTCCTTCTGCCTGGGAGATTTTCTACCTCTTCGATTTGTTACTGCTCGGGGAAATTTTCTATGTGAGTGGGGGGTTTCTAACAGTTCGAAAGGGACTTTCTAACTGCTTAGGAGATTCCTGACTGCTTTAAAGGTATTTTCAAACTTTTCGGGAAGATTCTCTAATTGCTCAGTGAGATTTTCTGTCTGCTTGGGGGATTTTCTGTCTGCTCAAGGAGATTGTATAATTGCTCGGTGTGATTTTCTATCGGATTGGTGGATTTCTGAGAACGCTGCAGGGGAATTTCCTAACTGTTTGGGCGAATTTTTTCTGCTCGGGGAATTTTTTGGTTGACTTGGGGATTTTTTAATGCTGCAGGGGGATTTCTTAACTGCTAGGGAATTTTTTCTAACTGCTCTGGGAGATTTTTTACTGCCCGGGAACTTTTTTGTCTGCTTGGGGGATTTCTAACAGCTCCGGAATATTTTCCACCTGATTTGGGGATTTCTGACTGCCCGAACTGGACTTTTTTACTTCTTGGGGGATTTTCGACTGCTCGAAGGGTCTTTCTAAATGCTTGGCAAGATTTTCTGCTTGCTTGGGAAGATTTTCTAACAGCTCGAAGAGGACTTTTTAACTACTTAGGCGATGTCTGACTGCTCGAAGGGTATTTTTTATCTGCTTGGGAAGGTTTTCTAATCTAATCTAATATCAAATCTAATGCTAAGGGAGGTTTTCTGTCTGCTTCGAGGATATCTTCTTACTGCTCAAAGGGGATTTCATAAATGTTCGGGTAGTCTGCTTGAGGAATTTTCTGTTTTCTTGGGGGATTTCTGACTGCCCGAACTGGACTTTTCTACTTCTTAGGGGATTTTTGTCTGCTCGAAGGGTCTTTGTAAATGCTCCTGGAAGATTTTCTAACTGCTCGAAGAGGACTTTTTAACTACTTGGGTAGTGTCTGACTGCTCGAACGGTATTTTTTGTCTGTTCGGGAAGATTTTCTAATTGCTCAGGGAGATTTTTAGTCTGCTTGGGGATTTTCTAACTGCTCGAGGAACTTTTCTGTCTGATTAGGGAATTTCTAACTGCTTGGGTGTTTTCGGACTGCTGGAGGGGGATTTTCTAAATGGTCGGGGAGATTTTTAACTGCATGAGGAGTTTTTCTAACTGCCTCGGATAGATTTTCTAACTGCTGGATGGGGATATTCTAGCTGCTCATGGAAATTTTCTGTCTGCTTAGGGGATTTCTTACTGTTAGGACAAATTTTCTATCTTATCGGGGGATTTCTAACTGCTTTGGTGATTTCGGACTGCTCGAGGGGGGTTTTCTAAATGCTCCATGAGTTTTTTAACTGCATGATAAGTTTTTCCAACTGCCTCAGGTAGATTTTCCAACTGCTTAAAGGGGATTTCCTAAATGCTCCGGAAGATTTTTCAACTGCCTTGGGTAGAATTTCCAACTGATCATGAGACTTTTTTCTTCCTGGGATTCTTTGTCTGGTTGGGGAATTCTCTGTCTGTGGGGGTATTTTTTACCCGAAGATTTTTCTACTGTGGGGGCTTTTCGGTCTGCTTAGGGGATTTTTAACTGCCCGGGGAAAGTTTCTATTTGATTGGGGGATTTTCTAACTGCTGGCAAGGTTTTTTTACTTTTCTGCTGGGGGAAGATTTTTTGACTGCTCTCCAAAAATTTTCCAGCTGCTCGGAAAGATTATCTAGCTGGTTGGGAGATTTTTTAAGTGCTCGGGGCAATTGCCTAATTGCTCGGGGAGACTTTCAGTAGATTTTCTGAATGCACGGAAGGATATTATGCTTCTAGGGAGACTTTAATTTTGCTGCAGAGATTTTCTAGCAGCTTAGGGAGATTTCCGTTGAGTAAATGAGTGATTTAAAATGCCTGTCTGCGCCCCCCCTGGGGGGGGGCACCGAAGAGCTAGTCTGTTAAGCTAAAGTTCTGCATATTTTTAGCAACATTTTCTATGAACGCTTTTCGAGTTAATTGGTATTCCTCCCAGGTGCATTTAAGCAAAAAGTGTATCTCATTCTCTACTATTTGGACTATTATTTAGGTAAACTTGGAGCAGTGTACTCTAGCTTTATGACGCAACCTTTTCAAATAAAAAATTAGACAGTGCAGAGTTTGAGCATTATTGGTCGCCTATTTTATCATTTTAACTAAGCACAAAACTTTCTGACGCAATCTAAAATAAAATCATCATTCTGTCAGTGCCGACTTTGACCTTTGTTGGCCTCGCATTGAAAGCATAGGAAAAACTCGTTTTTCGAATATTTAATCCCCTTCCACTTGTAGCAGAGCTTGCAAACTTTCACGGTCTCACGGTGTACTACTTCGGGACTTCACTAACTGCTTGGGGGATTTCTGACTGCTTCAAGGGGCTTTTCTAAATATTCTGGGAGACTTTTTTGAAGTGCTCAAGGAGATTTTCCTATTCCCTTGACAATATTTTGTAACTGCTCAAAGGGGATATGCTAAATGCTCGGGGAGATTTTTGAACTGCTCGAAGGGGATTTTCTAACTGATTGGGGAGATTTTCCAATTGCCCAGAGAGATTTTCTGTCTGCTCAGGAGATTTTCTGTCCATCTGTCCCAAGCAGACAGAATCCCAAGCAGACAGATTTCTGTCTGCTAAGGGGATTTTCTGTCCGCTTGGGGGATATTTTATTTGCTGAGGGGATTTTTACCTTCTCGGAGAGAGTTTCTAACTGCTCGGGGAGATTTTCTATCTGATTGGAGGATTTCTAACTGCTTGGAGGTTTTTTAACTATGATGTATCCACGGTCCGGGCGGGATATTTTTCGATGTCAGCGCCGCCTGGACTGGGATGCAGTAGACGGAGAGTGGGGGCGGCCACGTCGAGTGGGAGCTTCGACCTCCTACTCCCTGGCACCCTCATCTCTCTGGCATCCACTCCCGCCGCCTCTAGTGACTGTCTCTGTCTCCCTATCTCTCTCGGACCCGCCCATCTCCCCTTCTCAGCCTGTCTGTACTTCTTTTCCCTTCTTTTCCCCCCTTCTTTTGCGCTCTTAATGTTAATAATAGCCTTTTTCCCCTAATAATTTCCCTAATTACCTAATGCGCAGTCTACCCCTAACCTAATGCTGTTTTTAACTGTTTTTCCCTTAATATTCTCTCAATATTCCGCTTCTTCCCCCTTATACTGTAAGTATGCGCTTTAGCACGACTCGATTGTAATTCCCGCGCGCTCTCGAAGAGTCTTCTCCCCCTCATCACGCGCCTGACTCGTGCTCAAGACCCCACTCTACTCCCAGCCTCCTCTCTCCATTCCCTCATTTCTTGACACCCACCCTTTTTGCATCTATTGTTCTCCCTGGCGCAACACTTTACCCCAATTATCTCGGTTTTTCCCCGCTATTGTTCTCAGTTACATAATAACATTACTCAACTTTTCTTGGTTTTCTCCCGCTATTGATTTCTGCTATACCCTCTCTTCCCCCGCTATTGTTCCCTGTAATTATCACCTAATTATGTTTTCCTAATCTAACTCACTTAATGTTTTTCTGATTGCGCAAGCCCCATCCCTCCAAACCCTTGTCTACCAGACTCCTCTGTTGCGTCACCTGTCCCCCTGAATGCGCGCTCCCTCGCCAAATCCTCATTTTTCCTCATTTTTCAGCCCCTAAAATCCCTTCCCCTGTGACGTAAGGACACCGGTGGCCAATCGAGGAGAGAGAGTCATGGCAACGGCCTTGGAGGAGGATCGCATCCCCAATTTGAGCACTATTTAAACTGCAGGATTTTGCTCCCAAAATCCTCAGAACCTTCCGCAACTGCGGAGTTACCTTTCCTAGTCTCCAGCTTTCGAGCTGTTGAGCTAAAGAGCTCCATTGTCCGTCCGTGGACCGTACCGGCAGCGTCTTCATTGTCCGTCCGGGGACCGTACCGGCAGCGTCTTCATTGTCCGTCCGGGGACCGCACCGGCACCGCGCACCTCAACGCACGTCCATCTGGGGACCGTACCAGCTCAGCTTCTGCTTCTTCAGCTCCATCCGGGGACAGTACCGGCAACGCGAACCTCAACGCCTGTCCATCTGGGGACCGTACCAGCTCAGCTTCTGCTTCTTCAGCTCCATCCGGGGACAGTACCGGCAACGCGCACCTCAACGCCTGTCCATCTGGGGACCGTACCAGCTCTACAACTGACTCCAAGGCCGAGCTCTCTCTCTCTCTTCGTGCAGCCACCGGTGAGCCTGTATCCATTCTGTTTTACTGCTTATTATACTGTGCCCGGGGCCTATTTTTGCACTATTACTTATTGCTAGTGAGAGTCCAGCTTAGGTGTAGTTGTCAATAGTGAACGTGTAATCTATCTTTATTCTTTAGCATTGCCTTCTGTCATCATAAATCCCATTTTGTCTCTGTTCCTCATTTGAGCGACTCATGGCGTGCTAAATCCTCCCAAGGGCGGTGAAGCATGGGGAAGTTGAGGAAGGCTGACGGTTCAGCCCTGCCAGGTCCGCGTGTGTATTGAGTGTGTAGTGTCTGCCTGCATTAGTCTGACTAGAAGCGGTGCATCCCCTAGACATAGCTATCCTCCCGCACTGAGAGTTTAGAAACCTTCAGAGCCCATGTTCGACTTATAATACTCTTAGTAGACTCACCCCGATCCACCGATTAAGCCACAGCCACAAAGAATCCCCTGCTAACAAGTCCTCTGGTGTTGTAGTTCAAATCTCCAATTAGTGCCCTTAGCAGAGTCCCTGATTCGGCTATGTTTCGCTCCCCTGCTAGTACAAAGATCCCGGAACCATCGGGCGGGACCCCTGTCTCGTTAAGCTGGCTTTTGGCGTACCCAGTCGCAAATGGTGGTGGCGGCCTCCGATGTACTTTTACTGTCTCGGAGTACCTTTCATACGCCTGTGCTGCAGGAGGGGTGGATGTAGGCCTAGCCCTCGTGCCAACGTTACCAAAGTACATCTCAGGGCGGAGACACTGTAGCCAGAGGCCTGCGGGCCAGCTTAGGATCAACAGGCAGCCCGTAGCTAACTTCGACTTGTTTGGAAACTCCCCTCAGTTCTCTTCTCCCACAACGGGGCGGAGTGGAAGAACGGCCGAATGCTACAACTACAAATGTATTTGGGGAGATTTTTTACTGCTCAGGGAGATTTTTTAACTGCTCGGGAAACTAGTCTTTCGGCTTGGGGATTTCTAACTGCTCGGGGAAATTTTCTATCTGATTAGGGGATGGTTTGAAGAGCATGTTGAACCTTGATTTTTTAGTTATTTCTGTCCTTTTTTTGCACCTGCCCACGGCACATGCGTCACGCCAATTAGAGCCTAGCCCCCCTCATTTATTTATTGCGTACATTGTAAGCCTTGCTAGCGTACTTTCTCCTCCCTGTGTGAAAACCTCTCCTTTTCATCGATCTAAATAAATAAGTCCAGTTAGAGCGTGTTTTGACTTCAAGTTCGTCGTTTTTCGTTCGCCAGTTTGCTAAATCACTTCGTTTAAGAGTTCGTCTCGTAAACAGGGGATTTCTAACTGCTCAAGTAAACTATCTGGCTGAGCTTAATTTTCTTATAGCGCATGTCTTTGATAAGGCGTTATAGTAGCGATTTTTTACCTGCCCACAGGATTTTTTATCTGCTGTAGTTAATTTCATATAAGCTCGGGGGTATTTTTACCCTTTTAGGGATTTCCTAGATGCTCAGGGAGATTTGTAAACTACTTGGAAGATTTTCTAACGACTCTTGGAGATTTTCTGGCTGCTCGGGGGATGGGGGGATTTCTGACTGCTCCAATGGGATTTTCTTAATGCCCCGAGAGACTTTTTATTGCTCAAGGAGATTTTCTAACCGCCTCGGGAAGCTTTTCAAACTGCTCGGGGAGATTTTACGAGCTATAACTGCCTCAGAAGATTTTCTGTATGCTTGGGGGATTTTAAACTTCTCAGGGAAATTTTCTATTTGATTGGTGGATTTCCGACTGCTCGAAGGGGATTTTCTAACTGCTGAGGCAGATTTTTTGTCTGTTCGGGGGTCTTCTACTTTACTGCTGAGGGAAGATTTTCTGACCACTCTAAAAATTTCTAGCGGCTTAGGGAGATTTCTGAAATTCTGTTGAGTACGTGAGTGATTCAAAATGTATGTCTGCGCCCCCCCCTAGATTTTGGGGCACCGAAGAGCATGGGGATTTCAGACTGCTTGGGAATATTTTCAGTCGGAGTGGGTGATTTCTAACTGTCCGAAGGGGACTTTCTAATTGCTTGGGGAGATTTTCTAACTGCTCGGGGAACTTTTCCATCTGCTGGGGGGATTTCAGACTGCTCGGGGAAAGTTTCTATTTGATTGGCGGATTTCCGACTTCTCAAAAGGGATTTTCCAACTGCTTGGAGGAGTTCAGACTGCTCGGGGAAATTTTCTGTCAGCTTGGGGGATTTCAGACTGCTCGGGGAGATTTTCTGCGTGCTTGGGGGCTTTTTGTCTGCTTAATTGGGGAATTCTTTATGTGGAAGTTGTTTACCTGCTCGCAGAGAGTTTTTAACCCGAAGATTTTTCTTCTCCGAGAACTTTTCGGTA
This sequence comes from Macrostomum cliftonense, assembly GCA_950096795.1. Classification (NCBI taxonomy): domain Eukaryota; kingdom Metazoa; phylum Platyhelminthes; family Macrostomidae; genus Macrostomum; species Macrostomum cliftonense. The sequence continues at coordinate 1,940,205 of CATNEM010000136.1, read as the reverse complement.
TGTTTAGGGGATTTCTGCCTGCTCGGGGAAGTTTCTATTTTATTTGGGAATTTTCGACTTCTCAAAAAAGATTTCCTAACTGCTAGGGGATTTCAAACTTGGATTATGGGATTTTTAACTGCTCGGAAATTTTTTCATCTGATAGGGAGATTTCTAAGTGCTCCAAGGGGACTTTTACCTGCTTGGGGATTTCTGACCGCTAGATTGGTATTTTATATCTTCTTATGCAGATTTTCTAGCTGGTCAGGGAGCTTTTCTGTATGCTTTTGTGATTTCAAACTGTTTTGGGAAATTTTCTATCTGTTTGGGAATTTGTAGCGGTCCGAAGGGGAATTTCTACCTGCTCGAAAGAGATTTTCTGTCTGCTTGGGGTATTTCAGATTGCTCGGGGGAATTTTCTATCAGATTAGAGATTTTTAAGTGCCCGAAGGGGAACTTCCAACTGCTTGGGGGATTTCTAACTGCTCGAAGGGGATTTTCTAACTACTCCAGGAAGACTTTTTAACTGCTCGGGAAGATTTTCTGTCTGCTTGGGGGATTTCTAACTGCTAGAAAGGGATTTTCTATCCGCTCGTGGATATTTTCAGTCAGCTTGGGAGATTTCAGACTCTTCGGTGATATTTTCTGTCTGCTTGGGGGATTTCAGGCTGCTCTTGGAAATATTCTATTTGATTGGGGATTTCCGACTTCTAAAGATGGATTTTTAAACTTCGCGGTGATATTTTCTGTCAGCTTAGGGGACTTCAGACTGCTCGAGGATATTTTCTGTGAGCTTGAAGATTTCTTACTGCTCGAAGCGAAGTTTCTAAATGCTCCGGAGATTTTCTCTTTATTTTGGGAATACTCTGTCTGTGGGGGTATTTTGTCGCAGAGAGTTTTTAACCCGAAGATTTTTCTTTTTCGGGAACTTTTCGGTATATTTGGGTGTTTTTTGATCGCTTGGGGAAAGTTTTTTTTAATTGGGGAATTTCCGACTTCTCAAAAGTGATTTTCTAACTGCTGGAGGGATTTTGTCTGTTCGGGGGGTTTTCTACCTTTATCCAGGGGAAAGATTTTTCGACTGCTCAAAATCTTCTAGCTGCTCGGAAAGATATTTTTGCTGCTTGGGTGATTTTGGACTGCTTGAATGAGAATTTTTAACTGTTCAGGGAGATTTTTTTGTCTGCTTGGGGGATTTTCTTAACTGCTTGAAAGAGAATTTCTAACTGCTCGAGGAACTTTTCTGTCTGGTTAGGCGATTTCTAACTGCTTGGGTGTTTTCGGACTGCTTGAGGGGGTTTTCTAAATGGTCCGGGAGATTTTTTAGCTGCGTGAGGAGTTTTTCTAACTGCCTCGGGTAGATTTTCTAACTGCTTGATGGGGATTTTCTAACTGCTCGTGGAAATTTTCTGTCTGCTTCGGGGATTTCTTACTGTTAAGATAAATTTTTTATCTTATCGGGGAATTTTAACTGCTTTGGTGATTTCAAACTGCTCGAGCGTGATTTTCTAATTGCTCCATGAGTTTTTTAACTGCATGAGGAGTTTTTCTAACTGCCTCAGGTAGATTTTCTAACTGTTTGAAGGGGATTTTTTAAATGATCTGGAAGATTTTTCAACTTCCTCGGGTAGAATTTCCAACTGCTCAGGAGATTTTCTTTCTGTTTGGGGAATTCTCTGTCTGCGGGGGAGATTTTTAACGTTTCGGGGAGATTTTTAATCTGAAGATTTTTCTTCTCTGGGGACTTTTCGGTCCGTTTAGGGGACTTTTAGCTACCTGGGATAATTTCTATTTGATTGAAGGATTTCCGACTGCTCGAAAGGGAATTTCTAACTGCTGGGGGTTTCTACTTTAGTGGTGTGGGAAGATTTTTCGACTGCTCTAAAAAATTTTCTAGCTGCTCGGAAAGATTTTCTAGCTGTTTGGGAGATTTTTCAAGTGCTCGGGGCAATTGTCTAACTGCTCAGGGAGACTTTCAGTAGATTTTCTAAATACTCAGAAGGATTTTATGCTTCTCGGGAGATTTTAATTTTGCTGCAGAGATTTTCTAGCTGCGTGGGGAGATTTCTGTTGAGTACATGAGTGATTTAAAATGCCTGTCTGCGCCCCCCTGGGGGAGCACCGAAGAGCTAGTCATTTGCTATTTCCAGCGACTGACACCAGCGATTCATTAAGCTATTGGAACCTCATTTAAAAAAATAATTGTTTTAGTGGGGCTGATGAACAACAGAGAAGGCTGTTTGGGATAGGACTTGAATTATTAGAAGGTTATTACCATAAATACTTCACTTTTACACAAAAGGAATTTTAAATATTTCATAAATATTTCCCTAGCTAGCCGTATGGGGCGCAGGCTGCCAACTTCATGTACTTTTAGCAACCTGTACGTTGGCAGCCTCTCTTAACTGTGCCTGCCTTTTTCACTCGGTAGCCAGACTGGAAAGAAATTTGTTTGCACTGATTTGAACTGTGCGGTTTTTTGTTTTGAATAATTCAATCGTGCGCGTGGTTTCGTGTAAAAATTTTTACAAGTCGGCCCTAGCGATGACCGATTGTGGTCGAAGTTGATTTTATGAAAGTATCCTTAGTCTAACTTGCATGTTAATTTTTAGTTGTGCCAAGGACTTCTAGAGTAGCAAATGTGACTTCTAGTGGTCCTTGAGTTGTGTTTCTGTCCTTTTTCTCAAGCGAGCAACTCGGCATGAACTATGTAACAACAGACTCGTAAGTAGATCGGCTAAATGAGTCCAACGCTTTTTTTAGTACTATCCTACGCATTTGCAACATTATACGTGCCTTTACGTAGCAGGGAATTTTAGCCAAAAAAAGAGACTGATTAAGATTCAGGAGACTTTCTGATAGTGAACAAATTGAGCGAAAATAAAAAAGAACGGCGAGAAATAACTGTTGCAAGCATTAATGCAATATAGCTTAGTACCCATGTATGGCGTAAAAATCGAATAATATCTAAAATAATATTATAAAAAACGAAAACAGAGCAAGCTGTTCGTATTCTGCTTGGATTAAAGAATTCTGTTAGAAGGATTCAACAGTAAGAGGGGTACGTAAATATTTTCCGAATCAAAATGAAACCAAATGCATTTAAACTGGGTTTGAGATTCAATTTAAACGCAATACTGTACGCTAGCTCTGAGCGAACAGCTCACTCACCGGTGCTTGTGCTGGTTGGAGTCAGAGCCGCGGATGCCGGTCACCTGTCAGTTGGTGCAAAGGTTTAACAAGTTTGTTATTATCGTAGCCTTAACGGATACCTTGCATCCCTTTCTAGGAAAATTTTTATGAAAATTTGGTTATAACTGGTGCAAACGCCCGACAAAATTATAACAAAAAAGAGCAGCTCTAAATGGGACTGGTGAATTCGGGACGCTCTTTGATGATGCCGACAGATACATGTTGTCCACAATATTTGCACCGAACAATTTCCTGACCCGTTGAATCAGCTTCAAGAGCTGCTTATGAAAGTCTAGAATGATTCGTCTGCATAACAGGGAGCAGCTGGGGTACCAGGAAAAAAACTGAAAGTAAGCAAACCTCGAATTTCAAGCGTGGATCAATTGCTCTGCCCTTTGTCATTTACTCATTCGCGTGGAGATGAAAAGTTACTTGCAAGGTCAATATCTGAGGGATTAAATTCAATCCTTCTAAATACGATCGGAAAGGCTCAATAATTATTTACACTACATATCGAATTAACCACCCAGTCCAAGCAAAGGCCAGAGAGGGAGTGGCCAACTTTGAAGACCTGCAATGCAAGGCTATGAATGCTCTTCGATGATTCTGCTACTTCCATTGTGACTGTAGGGATCAGCTAGCACTCGTAGCTAAGCTGAGAAAAGAGCTGGGACTTCTTGAAGCCTGGGCTAATTTGCAGCCACAACTTGCACTTTTGTCTTCGCTCCCGAAACGTGCGATCAAGCTACAATTTTAGTAATCTAATCAATTGAGTAAATATTACTCGTAGGGTTAGGGCTATAAGTTGATGAGAATTTTTACTGCTTGAATTTATTGGCTAAGTGGATGCTGCACTATAGCTGGGACAGGGACTTCTACAGATAACAACTGGACCCGAAAGGCATAAGCAGAGAGTCAGAGACTTCTACAGTTAACTCTTAAATGTAGAAGTCGCTGGGTATAAGTAATGAGTCAAATTTTATCTACAAGATGAGGCTGGTCTTTTTTAGGAACAGGGAAATACTGCATCAACTGTTTATAACAACTTACAAAACGCGGAACTCATAAATGTTGGAATAAATAGCAGAGCGAAATAAATCTGCGCAAAATGATTTTTAGCAATAAGTATACATGATGTTTCACCCGACGCAGCCTAACCTAAGGGGAAGAGATAGGGTTATGACCACCGGGGAAATGACTGACGTCTATGAGCCCCCAATGAACCTGGGCTGACACTCACAGGCCTTCAGTTCCGTGCGAACCCGCCCTGAGGAAGATCTAATGGCCTGAGGGCAAGGCTCTACGTCTGTTCTGCTGCAACTACGGTGCCTTTGATTGGTCTCGGGGGGGTCATAGCATGAGCCCCAACGCTGCCGCCACTCTGTATGACCTGGCGCACCGGATGACCTTCCAGGTCGAACGCAGCCAGAGCTCCGCCCAGATAGAGAATTGGGAGTTTTAGCTAGCAGAGAAACAGAACGTAGCCTATTTAGGGGCACTGCGCGGGCTTCCATCGGGAACGACGGTTCATGCACTGAAGGGCTTTCGTGCAGGGCACTCTTGGAGGCTTAACGGATGGAGAAATCCCGGAGACTGGCTTCTAAGAGTAATAGGGACGAGACATGAGCTCTGTAGATTCTGAACGCATCAGTGCGAGCGAGTCCGCTTAACTAGGTTTCGCTAGTCTTCCCTAATTTTCTCCATGCTTCACCGCCTGAGGTGAAGGCTTAGCAAGCCATCGGTAGCTTAATGAAACACGAGCTTATGGAAGAGGGAAATCTTATGTGTATAGGTAATGATGAAGCTTAATAGCTTAAACAGACAGCAGAAAATAACTGTATCAGCACACTAATATATTCTAACAGTAAATTGGCTCAATTCTCAAGGTGCAAAAGCCCCGAATAAATAGCTCAAAAGCCTGGATTAATGCAATGGCAAATAACAGCAACATCAAATACAGAACTTACCGGCGGCTGGCACGGAAGAGAAAGATAGCGAGTCTGGGAGGCGAGACGGCGGCTGTAGAGCAGGCTGGTTCCTGGGGTCAATTTAAAAAAATGTAATCCAAGTCAACTATCAGTGCGTAAATTATACGTAGATTTCATCCATGGTTAAAAAAATTGATTCTATAAAAAATCTGTGTATAACACTGCTAAAATCTACAGTTTCTTATCAATGTTGGTAGATCAATTGTGCCATACGACAGAACTGAGCGGTCCGAGAGCTGGATGTGGTCAGAGGGGAGGCTGGGAGATGATCAGAGCCTCCTCCATCCCCGCCTCGACGCTCTGACACCGGGTCCAGGGGAATCGGAAAAACTGAGCGCCCTCAACCGCGCCCAGACCCCGAGAGAGACCGAAGCTATGATAGGACTCAGGGGTGAGAGGTGATGATATTGCAAGTTTATCACGTGTACACTAGTCACTGTTTTTTGTGTGTGGGTTATTCAGTTTGCGTGCGTCAAAGCGATCGGCTATTTTCTTATAAAATTTCTTATGCGGGGTAGCGTAGTTTGTACTCTAAGTTGTTTTGCATTGCTCCCGCTCTGTATGTGTGTGTAGATGTAAGTTTGAGAGAAGATTAGAGACCGGTCTAGGCCAAAAAATTGCTAATAAATAAACAAACCACCGATTCATGATGAAAGATATGTTCTGATCTCCTACTTAAATTTGCTACGTACGCCACAAGACACAGCTTTTTGGCTGTGAACACGTCCTTCGTTCCAGCGGCCTATTACTTGACAGGAAAAGTGACTTACCGACGATATAGAGGCTATCAAGTGTAATTTCAGGTCTCCTTGTGTTAGTCAATGATCGGACTATATGATGAGTTTATCGAAGTGCTGATACAGTCTAAGCCATACAAAATACAGTTTGATGAGAATATTCACCGTCAGAGAGAGAAAACAAACCATAAAAATAGGCTTGAAACTCGAATTTGAAAAACAGTGCGAGTGGGCCATAGCAACCGAATGTACTGTGGTTAGGAGTGCTAGCGTGCCTGCAGGCACGCACGTTGACCGGTGGTTTAGGCTGTTGGTTCTGCGTGTCATGCGTGGGGTGGTGGGCGCACCCACCACCCCTTTTCACTTTTAAATATACGGTTTGCGCATCGAGACTCTCCTCGCGTGATTTTTGTTAGCAGTTCATATCAAACCCACTGTCTTACACTGGTGGCAGCGGTCTAAACATGGCCAAATCAGATCAAGTGCAAGCTGCCCTTCTGCCCCCAAAGTTCAGCGGCAACTCAGACGTGAGAATGTGGCTCAGCAGTTTTGAAGATTTCGCCGATGACTGCGACTGGGACGACCAGAAGAAGGCGAAAAAGTTGAAGCTGCTTCTGACGGGCGAAGCGCAGATATTCGTGTGGGAGCAGCCGGACAAGGTGAAGGACAGCTACAAGGAGGTCAAGAAGGAGCTGATTAAGAACTTTGGCAACAGCCTGAGTTGCTACAGAGCGATGGAGGAGTTTGAGGAGCGCAAAAGACAACCGAGCGAGTCGCTGAGGGAGCTACATGTATGTTACAATTTGAAGCTCCTGCATCTCTGCGCTCGGCCGGACGACTCTGTGGAAGCTCGAGAAAGAGATGTCAAGTTTCGCTTGATGCGGCAGCTACAGCCAGCGATCAGGGACGCGCTGCTAAAGGAGAAGGATGCGGACGCTTGTTCTCTGAGTGAACTGATCGACCGAGCAGCTCGGCTCGATCTGGTGAATCACCGGGCAGCACCTTCAGCAGCGGCGGTGTCAATGGACGACAAGCGGATCAGCCAGCTGGAACAGCAGGTGCAGCAACTGGCGGCCAGCGTGAGGACCGGACCACCGGGCAGGGACAAGCGTCAGAACGGTCCCGCCAGGTGCTTCAACTGCGGCGAGCCCGGCCACTTCGCGAGGCGGTGCCCAAAATCGGCCGGTGGATCTGCAGGACGCTGCAGTCGGTGCTCAGGCAAGGGCCACATCGCGGCGGTCTGCCCAACACCGCCTGCTGGCAAGCCGCAGGGAAACTTCTGAGGGTCGGCAGCCTGGGGCCAGCACCGACCCGCTCAGAAGGGGCCCGTAGATCAGCGCCATCAATATTCGTGCAGGTGCAGTTCGAAGACAAGGCGGTGTCTGCTCGGGCATGGTGAACTTTGACGGCACGTCGGTGGTCTTCAGCAGCGAGGCGCCACGAGCCAACTGCCGCCTGGTGCCGAGCGTTCTGGTGGCGCGTGTGGCGGTGAATACGGAGCTCCCAGCTCGCAGTGAGAAGCTGGTGTGGCTCAAGGTGAACTCCAGCGGTGAGCAGGGCGTGTTCGAGCCAGCCGAGGACTTCGTGACATCAACGGCAATCCTGCCTGCTCGGGTGCTGGCGGTGTCGAAAGAGGGCTGCATACCGGTGAGGATGTGCAACTTGTCGGAGGTACCAGTGCTGCTGTACGCGAACAAGGCGGTCGGGACGTTCGAAGGCGCGATGGCCGAGGAGAACGGCGGCGAGCGGGGCGCGCCGGAAGCTGCCCTCGGCTGGAACATCGACTCGGAGCTGCCGGCCCCCGATGCGGAGCGGCTGCGACAGCTGCTGGAACGCAATGAAGACCTGTTCGCCAAGCACGAATACGACCTGGGCACGACCAAGCTGCTGCAGCACCAGATTGAGCTGGAGCCGGGGGCGCGGCCGCACAGGCAAGTTCAGCGAAGGCTCCCACTGTCCGTTCGTGACCAGGTGGACAAGAAGATCGGCCAGATGCTGGATAGTGGAATCATTGAGCCGTCCGCCTCCCCGTGGGCCAGCAACCTGCTGGTTGTGCGGAAGAAGAACGGCGACATCAGGCTGTGCACAGACTGACGGCAGCTGAACGCCTGCACAGTCAAGGACGCGTACCCGCTACCGCACCTGCAGCAGGCCATGGACGCGCTAGTCAGATGCTCCTGGTTCTCCACCATCGACTGCCGGCAAGGCTACCATCAAGTAGAAGTGGCGGAGGAGGACCGGCCCAAGACGGCTTTCTACTCGACCAGAGGCCTGATGCAGTTCCGCAAGATGGGCTTCGGGATGTGCAACGCCCCGGCGACGTTCCGGCGGCTCATGGAGCTCGTCATGTCCGGCCTGTCGTGGGAGTCGGTGCTGACCTACATCGACGACATCATCGTTTTCAGTAGGACGTTCGACGAGCACCTGGTGAAGCTGACGCAGGTCTTTCAACGTCTCCGAGACGCTGGCCTGAAGCTGCATCGGTCCAAGAGTGTGTTCGCCCATCGCCAGGTGCTGTATCTAGGACACCTGGTCAGCGAGCAGGGCATTGCGCCAGACCCCGGCAAGGTGGAGACCATCCGCAGCTTGCCGAGCCCAACCTCGGCAGACGAAGTGAAGCGGTTTCTTGGTATGCTAGGCTTCTACCGGAGGTTCATTGAAGGCTTCAGTCAGACGGCCAGGGTCCTGCATGACATCAGCCAGCGGCCCAGAGACTTCGTGTGGAGCGGTGACTGCGAGCGAGCGTTCAACGAACTAAAGCACAAGCTGACGACCGCCCCGGTGCTGAGGCTGCCGGACTTCACCAAGCAGTTCGTGCTGAGCTGCGACAGCAGCCAGTTTGCCCTCGGCGCGGTGCTCAGCCAGCTGCACGATGGCGCCGAGCTGCCGGTGGCGTTCGCGTCGCGCACCCTCAACAAGGCCGAGCGGAACTACTCGGCGACGGACCGGGAGCTGCTGGCGCTGGTCTGGAGTTTGAAGCACTTCAGGACGTACCTGCTGAGTGTCCCTGGCTTCATCGTCTACTCGGACCACCGGCCGCTGCAGGGACTGCTCGCAACCAAGGAGCCGGAGGGTCGGCTCGCACGGTGGCTGACGACGCTGCAGCAGTTCTCGTTCAGCCTGCTCTACCGGCCAGGGCGGGACAACGTCGTTCCTGATGCGCTCAGCCGGGTTGCCGGGACCCGCTTGCAGCCCCGCTGGGACGGCAGAAATCTGCACGACGAGCAGCAGCAGGATCCGCTGCTGAGCAAGATGTTCCAGGCCTTGGCCAACGGAATCGACAGCCTGTCCGAGACGTGGGCGGCCCAGGTCCTCGAGCTGCTGGACGAGGCCTCCGTGAACTCAGCGGGAGTCCTGCAGTTTCGAGGTAAGCCGCTAATTCCAAGCCACCTGCGGCCCCATTTCCTTCAGCAGGCCCACTCGTGTGACCAGAGCGGGCATCTCGGTGTCGACAGGACCGCGGTGCGGCTGGTCGAGCGCTGCTGGTGGCCTGGATTGCGGCGCGACGTGGAGAACTGGGTGGCCAGCTGCGCCGCCTGCCTGGCCAAGAAAAATCCAACCAGGCCGCAAAGAGCTCTGCTGCAGACCACCTGCCAGCCGACGGCGCCGTGGCAGCTGGTCCAGATCGACATCAAAGGCCCGCTGCCGCGCACAACCGACGGCAACGCCTATATCCTCAGCATGTGCGACACATTCTCCAAATGGATGGAGACGGTCGCGCTGTCGGGCATCGACGCGGCCACCGTGGCGGACGCGCTGCTGAAGTCCGTTGTCCTGCGGCACGGCGCTCCGCAGGTTCTGCACAGCGACCAAGGGCGCCAGTTCGAGAGCGAGTTGTTCGGTCGCCTCTGCGAGCAACTGGGCATCGAAAAAACCCGGACTTCGCCGTTCCATCCGAGCGGCAACGGCGTCGTGGAGCGCGGCAATCGGACGCTGGGCGACATGCTGGCAACAGTCGTGTCGGAGAGCCAGCAGGACTGGGACAAGAAGTTGCCCTACGTTACCTGGGCTTACAACACCTCAGTGCACAGCACCACCGGCCTCAGCCCGTACCAGATCCTGCACGGCTGGCCACCTCGGCTGGTTCTCGACAGCTGGTTGATTGCCGGCAACAATCCCGAGGCGGACGGAGGGCCCCACGGGTTCCTACAGCGGACACAGGAGAATCTGCAGAGCGCCTTCGAGTCAGTGCACGGCCGGCTGCGGCAGGCGCAACACGAGCGCAACAGACGAGCAAACCAAGGAGCCAGGTTCATGCCGTTCGCCCAGGGCCAACTCGTGATGCTGCGCAACTCCGTGGTCAAGCGCGGTCAGATGCGGTGTTTTAGCGCCAAGTGGAAGGGGCCGTACCGGGTCCTGCAGCGGCTCGGTGAGGTGAACTACCGCATCCAAGACCAGGCGGGGCGCAGGCGCAGGCTGGTTGTGCATCATGATCGCCTGCGGCTCTTCATTCAACGACGCGCGTCTCTGGAGATCCCGGACGCAGCCGGGGACCCCGGTACTGGCGAGGCCCCGAGCGAACCGACTGAGCCCGACGGAGAGGCTGCGATGTTCTGGCCCGAGATTGAGGCGGAGGAACCGGCCGAGCAGCCAGTCGAGCAGCCAGTCGAGCAGCCAGTCGAGCAGGCTGAGGCGCCGCGACGATCGGCCAGAGAGCGGCGACCGCCAGAATTCTATATGGCGGGATTTGCTTAACTGTTTTGTTTTTGCTAAACTTAACTGTCTAGGGGGAAAGTAGTGTGGTTAGGAGTGCTAGCGTGCCTGCAGGCACGCGCGTTGACCGTTGGTTTAGGCTGTTGGTTCTGCGTGTCATGCGTGGGGTGGTGGGCGCACCCACCACCCCTTTTCACTTTTAAATATACGGTTTGCGCAGCGAGACTCTCCTCGCGTGATTTTTGTTAGCAGTTCAAATCAAACCCACTGTCTTACAGTACAACGGTGCGGGCGCTATCGTTTTCAGGACAATGAAAATTTTCCATGCTCGAAGAGAAGAGAAACCAAGACAGGGAGAGAAAAAGGCTTCAACAATTGTTGTATTTCTTTCTCAAGTCGGGGGTCGGTGGTGGGCGAGCCGGAGAACAAAAATAAGTTAAATGAGCTCAAAATGATGGAGCCAGAGGCAGAGCCAGCCAGAGAGGGCTAAGGGTTGTGCATGCAAACAGAGTTGTAACACTCAATGCATAGCAATGGACACAAAACAGATGCCATTCGAAGGCTCTCTTTGTGGAGCAGTTTTTTTAAGGTACTGAGTGCTTTAAACAATCTGAAATTCTTCAATAATTGTAAAGCGTTATCGTAATTTTAAATATTTGCTTTAATGATATTTTGTTCAGAGAATCTCTGAATTTGCTCTGTGTGAGATAAGCTAAGTTTGCCACCTCAGAAGTGAGCTTACATACACGAGCTGAGCCAGCATTTTTCAAGGAGAGAGCGATCTTACTCCACTGAAGTAGAGTAGATCCCCGCATGCTGCTTCAGCTTCTACTGGAAGGGATTGGATCTTGTGGTGTTTTAGGCTGCGGGAACATAACTCGTAACGCTGTTCACAGCCTTCACAACAGCTAGACTCAATATCCAGCAGGGAAGCTGCATTTAAGCTCAAAGCCTCTGGGTGAATGATACAATGAAGCCTTTTCAGTGTGTTGAGTTCCTTTCTCAGTGCCCCTGTCTTCTCCGATCATGGCAAGGTTAACTTTTGTGATAAAAGCTACAGCACATGTACAGGCTGAAGCTAATCTATCTGCTTATAGCAGATGTCCACTTGCCGGGAAGTGCAGTTTGCTTCCAATTGACTCTGAGAGACCATTGCACCAATGTTATCAATTTATTGTACATGTACACGCAGGTCACAGCAGGTGTTATGTGTGTAAAAACTTTCTTCAGGATTTAACAAGCTCCAGATGTAATAAACTGTCATTTTGCTGAGTTACATGCTAGCGATGATATTAATATCAAGCCGGCAATTTAAGTTTATGATGAGGTCGCACTTTTTGTCGCTGGCCTAGCTCTGAGAGAATCTGAAGCAATGCTGTTAGTAGTCTAATTTATTTCTATAGGATCTCTTTCTAATTATTACAACGTTACGAAATTAATCTTCCGAGACAACACTTCGAGCTTCAATTGGCTGAGTGCGTACTCGTACTTAGTCACGCGACTGGTGTTTTTATGGCGCCCAGGTGGAGTCTGGGAAGTCACGTGACTGGGGTTTTATTTCGTTACATGGGACTGGTGAATGATTTACGACTCCTCTATTGTTCTGTTTTGCTTTTTTTCCTGTCGAATTTGACAGCTCCCGTTCTTACCCATCAAAGTACTTCAGGGTTTATGTCAACCGTCTTATCTTCAACGTCTTCACCTTCCCCAAAACATAAGTTTTCTACTTTTCTACTTTTCTACTTTCTATTTTTGCGACCCTGTACGACGCACTAATCCCAAAACCATTAATCATTTTTGCCCGTAAATCATTTATATGCGACAATATCTGGCGCCAGTTTTATTACCCCCCGGTCCCCGGTGAGGTTACAGTATCTGGTGGGGTGGGGCTGGGTGGCAACTACCCAGCCAATCAGAAATTTCGGCGCAAACTACGAGCGATAATGAACGGTTGCTAGCCAGACTAAGGTCGCTATTAGAAAATCCAGCAGGCAGGTAGGTAGGTAGGCTTCAGCCACGGTGGACCTATGGCCAGACAGAATCCAGAAAAGCAGTGCATAGGATTAGCGCAGACATTCACTTTGGTGCAGGCCCCGGGCACAGAAGCGGCTAAATTAATGCAATAATTAAGCATGCCTCTCTGGGAGTTTGAGATAGTCGACGCTGAGGGATCCGTTGGTTGACACATAGATAATGCTCCCCTTAGTAATCCCATAGTGCGTTAATCCGACCCTATGGCCCGCCTAGCAAGAACCCCCTGTACAAGTCCTCTCTGTACCTGCCTTGTCCCAGCAGAGTCCCTTTAGACGGCTATGACTCCAGTAGGCAGCTAATATAAAGACACGAATTGCAGGTTGGAAATCCTCCATTAGGCGGAGCTTGATCACGACAGGGCAGTCTGGTGATGCGGTCCATACACGCTGGTTGCGGTGGGTTGTCAGTCTCACATCTGGGTTGTCAATTCTTCTAACTTTCTGATATCTCCGTGTCTAGCTGTCTCTCATTGTCGCCTCCTGATATAGGACCTAGCCGCTCGCTACAATCTCTTAAACATCAGCTACCTGGGGCTGGCTTTGAGTGGTCTGTTTGAAATCTTATCGTCTGTCTGAGTTATTTGGGCCAAACTGCCCTACAGGGGGGTGTTTCACTAACTGCGTCTTAGGGCTGACCACTAAGTTTCAAGTTAAGCTCAAACTTGAGACTGAGTCATAAACGCGTTTCACTATTACTTAGGGGTGACTTTTAATCTCGATCTCAGCAAAAATCGACCGATAAATTTAGGATGGGTGTTTGAGTGGATCGGCCATAGACAAATCACGATACACAGTCGGTCTGAATCGCTTCTGCTATACATTAGCTATATAATTCGCTTAGGTCATCATTTGCTATTTGCTTGAGTTGTTCAAACAACCCGATCACTACGTAGAACAGTAACGACTCACCTATCACGGAACACTCGATGAACGCGAGGTGCTCGACGGGCCGTCAAGATCGTAATCATGATCACGGACGCATATAAATTATACCATAAGCTTGAAGGATACCTCCTTATTTGTCCTAAAGTTGTGACTGACGTTTGGGGTTTATACCACAGACTATTTTCATTCGTGAAACACTTCACTCTTAAGTTTGATCGTTTCTTTCTTTTAGTCGCACCTAACTTGGATCCCAGCCAAGATTGATTTTTTGTTTTGTAAAACACCTACATCCAAACCTTGGGCCTAAGTTTGACCCTTAGATCAAACATTGCTTTGTGAAACACCCCTCAGAGTAACAATGGGAGATTATTTATATGGTTCTAGAGTTAAGCAATAAGCAAATTCACGAGTGGCGTAGCCACGAGTGATCTTTGCTTATTGCTTAACGATGGAACCATATGAATAAGCTTATTGTCACTATCGTTTAGCATACTCGACTAGAACGTTTCTGATTCGCTGAGGCATCGTTAAACAATCGGCGTTAAACAATGAATCTTTGACTGAAGCGTTGTTAGTATGGTAAACCATAGTAACAATGTTAAGGAATTTAAATTGAAAAGTAGACTTCTCGGTTTATTTCAAACGTTAGATTACCTTAAAGTGGCCATACTAACAAAATCTTTTTATTGATTATCTTACTTATTGTCACTATGGTAATGCACCAGGAAAAAAGTAATTTTACTTATTTTTATTGCTATTAAAACACTTTCTACTTTAAGCAAGTCACGTATTTAGTGGGTGAAAATTTAAGTAAGTTCCACAAGCATATACTGAAAAGTGTTATAATGAAAAAGGGAACTTCCTTTTTAAAGGTCTCCTGGCCGTTGCATTACTCCTTTACTGTTTTGAAACGGTAATCTTGACTGCCCACGATATATTTTCAGTTGCTGATTAATTTTTATTTTGAAGTTCGCATTAAATGTGTTCGTGAATTATTTTATTTCTAGTCTAGGCATAGCCGCATAGGCACAGTGACATGCTTGCTCAATTGCTAAAGAATTGTCCGATTAGGTCAGGTAGGGCCTATTCAGTACAATCTATTAACAAAAACATTTTATCGTATGTCTAAAGGAATGAAAAAATTTACAGTTGGTTTAAAAATCTTTAACTTAAGCTTATTCGGCTTTAGTTGCTTGAAAGTTAATAAAGCCAATAGAATTTGGAGCTAGTTAAAACTGCCATATATCTAAATACTTCCGCATGGGTTTGTTTTTTCTATATTAAAATTTCTACTATCTATGTTTTATTAAGTTAAGAGAAAAAATAGGCTATCTCCCTAACCAAATTGCAAACAAAACTTTAAAAACAAATTAAATAAAATTGGAATAAAATATTTCTCCATTTTTTATTATAAAAAAATTGGACATATATTTATTTTACCTTACTCTATAATTTAAAATTCAATTAAAAATCTTTTTTGGTATTTAACAAAAGTACATTATTGATTATAAATATTTATGGTATCCTATTATTAGTCTAGTTTATTTTTGTTCAAGATAGAAGTCTAAATCTATATTTTAGTTTCTATAGTGTCTTGTATATTGCAATCATTCAAGTAAAATTTGTGAAACTTATATTATAATATATTTTTATATTACAATTTCTTTCTGTACAAAAGATGGTAAGTTATGATATGCATAGTATGTTAGACCTACCTTGAGACCAACACAAGAAAATACTTTCTTTAATGTAGCTAATTTACTAAAATTTAAAACAAGTGATATTGCTACATTTTCAGATAATAAAATCCAAAATCAAGCATAATGACTCAGTCATTTGAAGCTGCCAAGTGTCCTTCTGATGAACTATCCCTGACTAATCAGTTATTCTTACATCCTGAGGATGTTTTGAATGCCACTACTCAGTAAGATTTCAAATCTATTTTCTTGAAATAAAGATTGTTCATTAAAGTTCTGAAAAGTTTAATTATTTTTTAGACACTTGGTGCTCCAATCTGGCAAAGGAGATTTCATTTTCATGCTTGGTACTAGTCCCAAAATGGCCAAGGGAACAGTTGGCTTTAGCTTGGTGCAGGTAAGTTTAGTACTTCTTATTATTTGAAGTAAGTTACATCCTAACTTACAAGAGCAGCTATTTCTTATTCCAGCGCCGCTGGTCCAATGTTAGCATTGGTGAAAAAGTATTCATCAAATTCTCTCACAAATTTGATCCGCGCAAATGCACCATTGCTAACCTGCTTGTTGAAGCAGACTTTCTGCTGAAGAAAAAGTAAGAAAAAATTGGCGAGTCTGTTATCTACCTGATTTTTTATTGCTTAAGTCTCGATTAAGTCAGATCATTAGTCTAGAACACTTACGAGCTATATGCGAGAAAATAGACAGACCAAAGTGACTGACTGTTGTTCGTTTGATAATTGACAGCGCAACTAACGACCCCTACAACACGGACGATATGCGCGTGGAATTCACCCAGTGTTTCCCCCAGATGCCACTGACTGTCGGTCAGGAACTCGTGTTCAAATACAAAGACAAGAGGCACCTGCTGTTGCGCGTCAAAGAGCTGGAACTGCTGCTCCCGGATGGACGCACTGAGGAAGCCAAAATCGGCGTCGTGTCCGGGAATACCATCGTCACGTTTGAGAAGCTGAGCGCCGACTCGCCCCTGACCCTCACTGGCAAGGCTAAGGGCAAACAGGTGCGTGTCTTTGTTTGCTTTTTGATTAGATTGAGTGCGTTGTTTGCCAGCCTGCTTGCTTTTTCGAGTCTTGTCGGCTCTTGTGTCTTTATCCAGCGGCTGTCTCGTTTTCTTGCTTATCTGCCTTTTATTAAACTGTCTTGTCTGTCTGTCTGTCTGTGTCTGTCTGTCTGTCTGTCTGTCTGTCTGCCTGTCTGTCTGTGTCTTGTCTGTCTGTCTGTGTCTGTCTGTCTGTCTGTCTGTCTGTCTGTCTGTCTGTCTGTCTTGTCTGTCTGTCTGTGACTGTCTGTCTGCCTGTCTGTGTCTGTCTGTCTGTCTGTCTGTCTGTCTGTCTGTCTATCTGCCTGCTCTCTATTAAACTCCCTCATTTCATCTTCCACCCATCTTCCCGCTTATCCCTTTTTGCATTAATTTCTGTTTGTATTGATGCATATTCTAAATCTATATTATCTTAGCGTGAATTTTAACCTTATGTATAGTTTTTTATTACTAATTGCCATGGCTCTCCTTATTATTTCCGTCATACTTATTGCTAAATCCAGCCGCACCTGCCGCCCCCTCTGCCACCAGGTTTACCAGTCCATCATCAACCCGGACTGGAACTTCAGCATGATGGGCATCGGCGGCTTGGACAAAGAGTTCAGCGACATTTTCCGTCGGACTTTCGCCTCCCGAATCTTCCCGCCCGACTTAGTCGAACAGCTGGGCATGTCGCACGTGCGCGGCCTGCTGCTGTACGGGCCGCCCGGCACCGGCAAGACGCTGATGGCCCGCCAGATTGGCAAGATGCTGAACGCTCGCGAGCCCAAAATCGTCAACGGTCCGTCAATTCTAGACAAATACGTTGGCGAAAGCGAATCGAAAATTCGTCAGTTATTTGCCGAAGCGGAAGAGGAATTCAAACGGGTGGGAAATAATTCGGCTCTGCACATAATTATCTTTGACGAGATCGACGCCATCTGCAAGACCAGAGGCTCTGTTGGCGGCGGCACGCAGGTATTACAGACTACTTTAAAAAATCAGTAGAAATATAAACATTTTATTGTATTTTTTAGAATTTTAGCAAAATAACTTTGTTTTATATTTAAACTACTCGATTGTAGTATGTATTATCTAGGTTATTTCAAAATAATCTGCAAATTTAAAACCTTCAACCTAAGTGCATTCTAATTTTTACTCTTTGTTTTTCCAGCTTTAAATAAGTAGCAGCGTCACCCGTTTAATGGTTTAAAAAGTTTTTTACGCTACATATCGGCGCATTTTATGTCATCGTTATCTCTTAAATTTGTCCAGGTGCACGACACCGTAGTAAACCAGCTGCTAACCAAAATGGAAGGCGTTGAACCGCTAAACAACATCCTAGTTATTGGCATGACCAATCGGAAAGACATGATTGACGAAGCTCTTTTACGTCCCGGACGATTTGAAGTCCAAATGGAGATCAGCCTGCCTGATCAGCACGGCCGCCTGCAGATCCTAGAGATTCACACTGGCCAGCTGCGCAAAAATGGCAAACTGGCGCACGATGTCGACGTTCAGGAGTTGGCCAAGCAGACCAAGAATTTTTCTGGTGCCGAGCTGGCTGGCTTGGTTCGGGCGGCAACTGTGACCGCTATGAACCGGCTGGTGCAGGTGGGTTGGGGCTTCAGTTCTAGATTTAGAAGTTGAATTAGTGAAATTATTAAAGCTTAAATTATGCATTGTATATTCCATTGTCGATTGGATGCCTAACTTGTATATTTGAAAGCAGAAATTATTGATTTTAAGCAGAAATCGTTCATTGGAAGCTTCAAAATTACAGATAAGAAGCTCAAATTACAGATAAGAAGCTCTAATTACAGATAAGAAGCTCAAATTACAGATAAGAAGCTCAAATTACAGATAAGAAGCTTAAATTACAGATAAGAAGCTCTAATTACAGATGAGAAGCTCAAATTACAGATAAGAAGCTCTAATTACAGATAAGAAGCCCAAATTACAGATAAGAAGCTCAAATTACAGATAAGAAGCTTAAATTACAGATAAGAAGCTCAAATTACAGATAAGAAGCTCAAATTACAGATAAGAAGCTCAAATTACAGATAAGAAGCTCAAATTACAGATAAGAAGCTCAAATTACAGATAAGAAGCTCAAATTACAGATAAGAAGCTCAAATTACAGATAAGAAGCTCAAATTACAGATAAGAAGCTCAAATTACAGATAAGAAGCTCAAATTACAGATAAGAAGCTCAAATTACAGATAAGAAGCTCAAATTACAGATAAGAAGCTCAAATTACAGATAAGAAGCTCAAATTACAGATAAGAAGCTCAAATTACAGATAAGAAGCTTAAATTACAGATAAGAAGCTCTAATTACAGATGAGAAGCTCTAATTACAGATAAGAAGCTCAAATTACAGATAAGAAGCTCAAATTACAGATAAGAAGCTTAAATTACAGATAAGAAGCTCTAATTACAGATGAGAAGCTCTAATTACAGATAAGAAGCTCTAATTACAGATAAGAAGCTCAAATTACAGATAAGAAGCTCTAATTACAGATAAGAAGCTCTAATTACAGATAAGAAGCTCAAATTACAGATAAGAAGCTCAAATTACAGGTAAGAAGCTTAAATTACAGATAAGAAGCTCAAATTACAGACAAGAAGCTCAAATTCAATATTGGGAGCTGAAATTCAAAATTTAAAGCTCAAAATCCAGATTGGAAGCTCAAAATCCAGATTGGAAGCTCAAAATCCAGATTGGAAGCTCAAAATCCAGATTGGAAGCTCAAAATCCAGATTGGAAGCTCAAAATCTAGATTGTAAGCTCAAATTCAAGATTTGGATCTGAAATTCCGAATTGAAAGCTGAAGTTCCAGATAAAAAGCTCAAGTTCCAGTTTGTAAGCTCAAATTCAAGATTGGGAGCTCAAGTTCAAGAAAGCTGAAATTCTAAATCGGAAGCTAAAGTTCTAGATTGGAAGCTTAAATTCCAAATAGAAATCCAGATTGGAAACAAATACCAGCTTGGAAGCTCATATTCTCACAATTTTGTCCAACATTCACCACCCGCAGGCATCCGACACGGTCCGTCTCGATCCCGACGCTGTCGACCGGCTTCTAGTCCAGCGGGGCGATTTTATTCACGCCCTGGAGAACGACGTCAAGCCCGCGTTCGGCACCCAGGAGGAGGAGCTGGACCGCTACATCACTGGCGGCATCATTGAATGGGGCGAGCCTGTGCAGCACGTGCTGCAGAACGGCAGTCTAGCAACCAGGGCTGCCAGAGCCGAGGCCGAGCAGAGTCTGGACAGCGGCCGGCCAGTGGCTCTGCTGCTCGAGGGGCCGCCGAATAGTGGTTGGTTGCTGGGCGCTTTTCTGGGCGTTTTTTAAGTCAGAGTTATTGATGTCTTTGTTCTGTATGAGGATGGTGTCTTTGTTCTGTATATGCATGGTGTCTTTGTTCTATATCGGGATGGTGTCTGTTCTATATCGGGATGGTGTCTGTTCTATATCGGGATGGTGTCTTTGTTCTATATCAGGATGGTGTCTTTGTTCTTTATCAAGATGGTGTCTTTGTTCTATATCAGGATGGTGTCTTTGCTCTTTATCAGGATGGTGTCTTTGTTCTTTATCAGGATGGTGTCTTTGTTCTATTGAAATATCAGGATGGTGTCTTTATTTTTTACCAGGATTATGTCTTTGTTCTGAGCTGGGTCTTTGTCCCATATTATTATGGTGTCTTTGTCTTCTTAACTACCGGCATGCAATCCCAAAATCCCGAAAACCCCCGGTCCGCAGGCAAGACCGCCCTGGCTGTGCACATTGCCCGTCAGTCGGGCTTCTCCTACGTCCGCCTGTGCACCAGCAAGCGGATGATTGGCTACAGCGAAGTGGCCAAATGCCAGGCTATCAAACAGCATTTCGACGACGCGCACAAGGCCAAACAGGCCGTGATTATTCTGGACGGCTTGGAGGGCCTCATTGATTATAGCCCGGTTGGGCCCAGGTGAGCGCTGGCTCAGTGTGCTGATGCTTTATTAAGTCTGTGTGCAGTCTTTGTACTCGTATTGTAGTATTTTAGACACTATACGGCAAATAATAGCCTGAAGGATCAGTAGGGAGGGCCTGAAGGATCAGTAGAAAGGGCCTGAAGGATCGGTAGAAAGGCCCTGAAGGATCGATAGAGAGGCCCTTAAGGATCGATAGAGAGGCCCTTAAGGATCGCTTGGGAGGCCCTGAAGCATCGGTAGGGAGGCCCTGAAGGATCGGTAGGGAGGCCCTGAAGGATCGGTAGGGAGGGCCTGAAGGATCGCTTGGGAGGGCCTGAAGGATCGGTAGGGAGGGCCTGAGGGATCGCTTGGGAGGCCCTGAAGAATCGATAGAGAGGTCCTGAAGGATTGATAGGGAGGCCCTGAAGGATCGGTAGGGAGGGCCTGAAGGATCGGTAGGGAGGGCCTGAAGGATCGGTAGGGAGGGCCTGAAGGATCGGTAGGGAGGGCCTGAAGGATCGGTTGGGAGGGCCTGAAGGATCGGTTGGGAGGGCCTGAGGGATCGCTTGGGAGGCCCTGAAGAATCGATAGGGAGGGCCTGAAGGATCGATAGAGAGGCCCTGAAGGATCGCTTGGGAGGCCCTAAAGGATCGGTTGGGAGGGCCTGAAGGATCGATAGAGAGGCCCTGAAGGATCGCTTGGGAGGCCCTAAAGGATCGGTTGGGAGGGGTTGAAGGATCGCTTGGGAGGCCCTGAAGAATCGCTTGGGAGGCCCTGAAGAATCGATAGGGAGGGCCTGAAGGATCGATAGAGAGGCCCTGAAGGATCGATAGAGAGGCCCTGAAGGATCGCTTGGGAGGCCCTAAAGGATCGGTTGGGAGGGCCTGAAGGATCGATAGAGAGGCCCTGAAGGATCGCTTGGGAGGCCCTAAAGGATCGGTTGGGAGGGGTTGAAGGATCGCTTGGGAGGGGTTGAAGGATCGCTTGGGAGGCCCTGAAGAATCGATAGGGAGGGCCTGAAGGATCGATAGAGAGGCCCTGAAGGATCGATAGAGAGGCCCTGAAGGATCGCTTGGGAGGCCCTAAAGGATCGGTTGGGAGGGCCTGAAGGATCGATAGAGAGGCCCTGAAGGATCGCTTGGGAGGCCCTAAAGGATCGGTTGGGAGGGGTTGAAGGATCGCTTGGGAGGCCCTGAAGCATCGGTAGGGAGGGCCTGAAGCATCGGTAGGGAGGCCCTGAAGGATCGGTAGGGAGGGGTTGAAGGATCGCTTGGGAGGCCCTGAAGAATCGCTTGGGAGGCCCTGAAGAATCGATAGGGAGGGCCTGAAGGATCGATAGAGAGGCCCTGAAGGATCGATAGAGAGGCCCTGAAGGATCGCTTGGGAGGCCCTAAAGGATCGGTTGGGAGGGCCTGAAGGATCGATAGAGAGGCCCTGAAGGATCGCTTGGGAGGCCCTAAAGGATCGGTTGGGAGGGGTTGAAGGATCGCTTGGGAGGGGTTGAAGGATCGCTTGGGAGGCCCTGAAGAATCGATAGGGAGGGCCTGAAGGATCGATAGAGAGGCCCTGAAGGATCGATAGAGAGGCCCTGAAGGATCGCTTGGGAGGCCCTAAAGGATCGGTTGGGAGGGCCTGAAGGATCGATAGAGAGGCCCTGAAGGATCGCTTGGGAGGCCCTAAAGGATCGGTTGGGAGGGGTTGAAGGATCGCTTGGGAGGCCCTGAAGCATCGGTAGGGAGGGCCTGAAGCATCGGTAGGGAGGCCCTGAAGGATCGGTAGGGAGGGCCTGAAGGATCGGTAGGGAGGGCCTGAAGGATCGTTAGGGAGGGCCTGAAGGATCAGTAGGGAGGGCCTGAATGATCGTTAAGGAGGGCCTGAAGAATCGGTAGGGAAGGCCTGAAGGATCGTTAGGGAGGGCCTGAATCCTGATAATAGTGGAGATTTTTAAATTTAATTTAATTTCTTTGTTCATTTTACTTACAGTAGTATCTTACAAATAGATTTTTTTTAATTTAACAAAAACCCGCCATGCAGGTACTCGAACTACGTGCTGCAGGCGCTGCGCGATCTGATCACGGCTCCGCTGCCGAAGAATCGCTGCCTGCTGTTGCTGGGCACCACAAGCTGCCGCGAGCCGCTGCAGGAACTCGGCCTCGTCCAGTGCTTCACCGCCGGCAAGATTCACGTCAGCAATCTGACCAATTCTGGCGAGCTGCTCGAGGCTTTAAAGAAAGTTGAAAGCGCCGAGTTCACCCCCGAGGAGCTGGAGAGGATTAAAAAAGAAACCCACAATCGACATTTGAATGTCGGCATCAAGGAGCTGCTGGACGTTGTTCGAATGACCAATCGGGTGGAGGAGATGGACCGGGTGCGCTACTTTCTGGATCGCCTGATTGAGGACGGCCGGCTGCACGATTGATTGATTGTGTTTCTTAGAAAATTAGAGATTTAAATAGAGGCGAAAACTTTTTTGTCGTTATTTAAAACTGCGACTGTTTGTTTTAATTTCGTGCTTAATCTCTCTCTCTCTCTGTTTTCGATTTTCTTTGCCAATGTGCCATTACTTTGCTAGTACAATATTCAGATTTTTAAAACGGCGCGTTAAACGCGTCCGGCTTTGTTTTTTCTTAGAAGCGTAGTTTACTTATTTTAACAAATAATAAGGAACGCGTGTGCGTCAGGTTTTCATTGGCTGATTGCGATTCCAGCAATTTTGTTTAGACGTTTTTGTTGCTTTGAGAGAGGCTCACCCGAAAAAGGAACAAGCGAAAGGACCTAAGAATTTTTTCGAGATTTTCCGGCTTTAAAATATTCGTTAAACATTTCTACAAAAAATTATACAACTACAATTTGCTTCCTAGTGTTATTCAGAAACTTGTTTCCGAAATTTTTAGAACAGATTCCTTGTGTGCCACTTACTTGATAATTAGTCTATTGTGTGTGCGTGCTATTTTAAAATTACATATTTACTCAAGCTATTTCTGCTATTGTTAAAGCAGCGCCCAAACCCCATGGTTTATTGTGCTCAGATGCAGCAACTTAAATTAAATAAATAAAGCCTTAACTTAGTATTTGAATGACGGCTCACAACTAGAAAAATTAAAAGTAATAAAATTTGAAATTCTTGTCAATTATTTAAAATGATTGTTCATACCTTAATAAAACAAAACTACACCACAAGTTAGGAAATTTACTCGCTTTCTATTAACTTTCTTATCGATAAATTTTGTTAGTAATAAAATTATAAGCGTTTCACATAAGCAAACTTGATTACACGTTTAATAATAATTTGAGCGCAGTAATAAAACTGAGAGTGACAGATTGTCTAAAAGTGTCTGGCACCCCATGATTCGAGTTGAGTGGACGTAAATAAAAAATTAAATTAAAAAGAGTTAAATTTATTTAACAAAAGTTTTGCAAGTATTGAAGCAAAAAAAACTTTATGAATAATTTAGAAAGCGGAAAGCAAAGTAAAATTAAGATTTTTTACGTAGCAGCAATGAAAGCAACAAAAAAGAAAATGAAAAAAATGCTTAAAGCAACTGTACTGATTATACGTAAATAAAATTTAGCAGAAAATTATTAATATGAAAAACATAAAAACAGCCTGGGTAAAGAGGGAAAGAACACACGCGGAACGGTTGGACTGACAGATGAAATCTTCTCAGGACGAATTGTCCATTTTGATTGAAAGGCGAACAGGAAAAATTGTAAAGAAGAGCTGCAACAAACTTTGGATTTAACTTGATTAATGCAGAGCAGAGCATTTGCTTAGCTGTAAAATAGCATTCATAAAAGTTGAAGAAATTAATTATCAACACTGGAAAAATGTAAACAAAAGAAGGTAGACGGGACCAGTGAAAAGTCTGGCAATCATCAACACGCAAGAAAGATTTTAGAAAAATTAGAATACTATAAAAGCGTGAAAAAACATTATATGCATAAGAAAGTTAAGAAACTGAGAAAAAAGGAGAAACTATGAGAAACTGTGAGAAAAGCGAGATAAAAAATGAGAAACTATGAGAAAAGCAGCGAGCAAATATGAGAAACTATGAGAAAATCATGAGAAACTGAGAAAAGCGGGAGAAAATGAGAAACTATGAGAAAAGCATGAGAAACTATGAGAAAAGCGGGAGAAAATGAGAAACTATGAGAAAAGCATGAGAAACTATAAGAAAAGCGGGAGAAAATATAAGCAATGGGAAAAAGCGGGAGAAAATAAGAGAAACTATGAGAAAAGCGGGAGAACCCGTAAAGAAGAAACTACTTAAGTATAAGACACCAGAAGAAAAAGGTGTCAATAATGAAAAAATCGGCACTCAAAATAACAGAAAACTTAAGAAAAACGAAAAGAGATATAAAAGAAACATTAAGAAAACTCGGGATAAAGCGATTAATTAAATGCCGAAAGAACACATGCAACGAACCCCCCCCCCCCTACCAGCTACGGACTGACCAGATTGGCAAACAGCTGCGAGGCCCGCCTCACCAGGCTGCTGCCGCTGCTGCCACCGTCTGGCTGGAAGGAGATTCGCCGACACGCGCCGCTACTGCTGATTGTTGTCGACGACTGCTGCGACGTGCCTTCGTAGTCGGCGACGTCGAACCGGGTCAGCTCGGCCTCGCGCTCCCGCTGACGCTGAACCCAGGCGTCGGCGAGAGCGACGGCCCGACAGCCGACCTTGGGCCGGTGGTTCTCCTTGTCCGCCTCCGTCGATTCCTTGTCGCCAAAATCGCCCCCAGTTGCTTGGCGAAGCAGCAGCAACGAGGCCGACGGACGATCCGATAAATTTGTCGGCGAACCGGGCGGCGATTCGGCGATGACGATCGGACAGTCGCGGGTTCGCTCCGAGGCCAATCGTTGCAGTCGGAGGCGGCTCCGTTTCGGCGTCGGCGTCTCCAAAACTCGAATTCGAGATCGTCGCTTGGACGAGGATTTGCGATTTTTAGTTGGCGTCTCCTTCGCCTTGGCGGACGACGACTGCTGGTGGAACGAAGCTGATGAGGCCAAGCGGTGGCTGCCAACAACTGAGGTGGCCGACACCGTGGCTGCCGGGACAAAGAGCTGGCGCTGGTCTTTGTTTAGGGTTTTTTAAAGGAAGTTTTTTATTAGGGAAGTCAAATCGCTTAAATTGATAACGAAGATAATAATTCTACACCTTATTTTTCCTCCACTCTTTCTACCCCTATCATTCTTCCACTCTTTCTACCCCTGCCATTCTTTCACACCTTCTACCCTACTCTTTCTACCCCAGCCTTTCTTTCACACCTTCTACCCTCGTCACTCTTCTACTATTTTTACCCGTCATTTCTTTTCCACTCTTACTACCCCCTCATTGTTCTTTCAATCGTTCTACCCCTATCACTCTTCCACTCTTTCTAACCCCGCCATTCTTACACTCTTTCTACCCCTGTTATCTTTCTTCTTCTTTATCTACCCCTCAGTCATCTTTCTTCTTTCTTTTCCACCCTTATTATGTGCTGCAGCCTTTCTCTTCCATTTCCACCCTTCCCCAGCACCCATATAGCCAAAAACCAGCCCGCAATCCTCACTAGTCATTCCTCGCAGCACAGACGAGCTGGCGCATCGAGGCAAACTCGACCTGCCACCAAGCAATCGATCGTAGCCGCCACCGCCGCCGCCGCCAACACCGCCGCGACCGTCGCACAGAATCGGAGCTTCAACGCCGCAATAGAAAGCGGGAATAGCTGGCGCGGTTGACAAATCAGGAAATTCCGAATTGGCGTCTTCAATTGTGGCGTCCAACAGACCGCTGCCGCTACCGGCAACGTCTCTGCTGGCATCCAGCAGCCGGTTCTCGTCGTCCTCCGGCTCGCTGTCCTCCTCAGCATCGCTGACTGGCAGTGCCATCTCCTGGCGAATGTCGCGAACTAGGCGGGCCAGGCCGGCGCCGCCTCGATGCGGCCAGACGGAGGCCAGTTGGCCGGCCAAGAAGCTGCACACCCGGCCGTCGGGGAAGAACAGGTGACTGCGCAGCTGGTTGAAGCTCTGCGGGATTGGATGGCCGATTGGGGCAAAGTGGCGGGTGGTCTTTTGTGTGAATTGACCCTTTTGAACTTTATTGACCTTTTCTGAGTTACTCGACAACAAATGACCTTATCTGGGTTAATTGACCTGCATTGACCTTTCGTGGTTGGTTGTCCTACATTGACCTTTTCAAAGTTAGTTGACCTACATTGACCTTATCTGGGTTAGTTGACCCACATTGACCTATCTGGGTTAGTTGACCCACATTGACCTTATCTGGGTTAGTTGACCCACATTGACCTTATCTGGGTTAGTTGACCCACATTGACCTATCTGGGTTAATTGACCTGCATTGACCTTTCGTGGTTGGTTGTCCTACATTGACCTTTTCAAAGTTAGTTGACCTACATTGACCTTATCTGGGTTAGTTGACCCACATTGACCTATCTGGGTTAGTTGACCCACATTGACCTTATCTGGGTTAGTTGACCCACATTGACCTTATCTGGGTTAGTTGACCCACATTGACCTATCTGGGTTAGTTGACCCACATTGACCTTATCTGGGTTAGTTGACCCACATTGACCTATCTGGGTTAGTTGACCCACATTGACCTTTCTGGGTTAGTTGACCCACATTGACCTTATCTGGGTTAGTTGACCTACATTGACCTTATCTGGGTTAGTTGACCCACATTGACCTTATCTGGGTTAGTTGACCCACATTGACCTATCTGGGTTAGTTGACCCACATTGACCTTTCTGGGTTAGTTGACCCACATTGACCTTATCTGGGTTAGTTGACCTACATTGACCTTATCTGGGTTAGTTGACCCACATTGACCTTATCTGGGTTAGTTGACCCACATTGACCTTATCTGGGTTAGTTGACCCACATTGACCTATCTGGGTTAGTTGACCTACATTGACCTTATCTGGGTTAGTTGACCCACATTGACCTATCTGGGTTAGTTGACCCACATTGACCTTATCTGGGTTAGTTGACCCACATTGACCTTATCTGGGTTAGTTGACCCACATTGACCTTTTCAAAGTTAGTTGACCCACATTGACCTTATCTGGGTTAGTTGACCCACATTGACCTTTCTGGGTTAGTTGACCCACATTGACCTTATCTGGGTTAGTTGACCCACATTGACCTTATCTGGGTTAGTTGACCCACATTGACCTATCTGGGTTAGTTGACCCACATTGACCTTTCTGGGTTAGTTGACCCACATTGACCTTATCTGGGTTAGTTGACCCACATTGACCTTTTCAAAGTTAGTTGACCCACATTGACCTTATCTGGGTTAGTTGACCCACATTGACCTTATCTGGGTTAGTTGACCCACATTGACCTATCTGGGTTAGTTGACCCACATTGACCTATCTGGGTTAGTTGACCCACATTGACCTTTTCAAAGTTAGTTGACCCACATTGACCTTATCTGGGTTAGTTGACCCACATTGACCTTATCTGGGTTAGTTGACCCACATTGACCTATCTGGGTTAGTTGACCCACATTGACCTATCTGGGTTAGTTGACCCACATTGACCTTATCTGGGTTAGTTGACCTACATTGACCTATCTGGGTTAGTTGACCTACATTGACCTATCTGGGTTAGTTGACCCACATTGACCTATCTGGGTTAGTTGACCCACATTGACCTATCTGGGTTAGTTGACCCACATTGACCTTATCTGGGTTAGTTGACCTACATTGACCTATCTGGGTTAGTTGACCTACATTGACCTATCTGGGTTAGTTGACCTACATTGACCTTATCTGGGTTAGTTGACCCACATTGACCTTTTCAAAGTTAGTTGACCCACATTGACCTTATCTGGGTTAGTTGACCCACATTGACCTTTTCAAAGTTAGTTGACCCACATTGACCTTATCTGGGTTAGTTGACCCACATTGACCTTATCTGGGTTAGTTGACCCACATTGACCTATCTGGGTTAGTTGACCCACATTGACCTTATCTGGGTTAGTTGACCTACATTGACCTATCTGGGTTAGTTGACCTACATTGACCTATCTGGGTTAGTTGACCCACATTGACCTATCTGGGTTAGTTGACCCACATTGACCTATCTGGGTTAGTTGACCCACATTGACCTATCTGGGTTAGTTGACCTACATTGACCTTATCTGGGTTAGTTGACCCACATTGACCTTATCTGGGTTAGTTGACCCACATTGACCTATCTGGGTTAGTTGACCCACATTGACCTTTCTGGGTTAGTTGACCCACATTGACCTTATCTGGGTTAGTTGACCTACATTGACCTTATCTGGGTTAGTTGACCCACATTGACCTTATCTGGGTTAGTTGACCCACATTGACCTTATCTGGGTTAGTTGACCCACATTGACCTATCTGGGTTAGTTGACCTACATTGACCTTATCTGGGTTAGTTGACCCACATTGACCTTATCTGGGTTAGTTGACCCACATTGACCTATCTGGGTTAGTTGACCCACATTGACCTATCTGGGTTAGTTGACCCACATTGACCTATCTGGGTTAGTTGACCCACATTGACCTATCTGGGTTAGTTGACCCACATTGACCTCTCTGGGTTAGTTGACCCACATTGACCTCTCTGGGTTAGTTGACCCACATTGACCTTGACTGGATTCATTAACCTACATTGATCTTTTTGAGTTAGTTTACCTGCACTTAATATTTTTCTATTGATTTTTTATTTTTTGATTTACTAGCTAAAATTTGTTTTTTCGAGCGACTTTCTCTGCATTTAATTTGACCCGCATTCGAAAATTTTCGCTTTTCAAACCAACACAAAAAAATTAATAACGCACCCATTTAACCAACGTCTCGTGATCGTCAGTTTCAATCTCGTCGCCGAACCCAGCCTGATCCAGCAGCATCAACAAGCCGAAAACTTTCAGCTGACTCCTGTAAAATTTGTCAAAAACAAATCAGTTTAAAGACACGCTGATAGGGCATAGATATTGACAATCAGTGAGATCACGAAGCCATCTTACACAGTCCATTTCTCGTCGTCGTCAACAGGCTCTAAACCGACCTGATCCAGACAGTCAATAGCGAATTTAATCAATTCAGTGCTGCGTTTTACAATTTTCTTGTTTTCATTGCTAATCTCGCTCAGGGACATCTCGGCCGGTGGCAGCGGCAGGCCCAGAAGGCAGTCGGCAATGGAACGGGCCACGTCGGGCAGAGTCTCGCCACCTGTGGCATAAGTTTTTGAAGTTCCGGAAGGCGGCGGCAACGGCGGCGGCGAGGAACCGACAACGAATTGAACCGAGGCAGGCTCCTCGACGACATCAACCGCCTGCTGCCGCTTGGAGCATCGCTCGTTGAACAGTCGGCGAAGCTGGTTTAACAGCTGGTCCTGACTGGTGAAGCAGGGCGACTTCGGCGGAGCAGCGGCCAACGACAAGGTGGACTCCCGACGCGACACGGGATTAGACGCAGTCGAAGGTTGCCGCTGAAGGTGCATCTGCTGGGACAAAGACTGCTGACGCTGCAGTTCCCGAAGGCTGCGCTGGACAAGCATTGCACTGCGCGACCAAGACTCGCGACGCAAAGAATTCAGGCCGGCCTGGCTGTTGCTGACGTCGCTGCCGCCGCTGAGCCGTTCTGACGGCGTAGCCTGACTGCGCCGACGTCCAGCTTTGCCAATGGAAGACGCCTGGCGTAGCTGCTGCTGCTGCAGCTGCCGGCGAGACTGCTGTGGAAGAGCCTCCTCAGCTTGGAAGTGGCGAGTGATGATTGAACGGAACAGCTTGCTGTCGTAGGGACATCGAGCTGGTTGCCTGCATAGCAACATAGAGAGTTAATGATTGGGGAGCCACTGAGTCCACACCCAAACAGTAGCTGCAGCAATAAAAATTCATCAGTTTAAAATGTCTTACCTTGTAGCAATAAAGCTATGATAACCTTTTTTGGCTGCATCTAAAAGAAAAATGTCAAATAAAAAAATGTAATACACTAGTTAAAATGCTTATAAAAATGCATAGCAATAATCTGAAGTATACACTTAACTAATACAAAACAGTAAATGTTATTATTTTCAATGGATTAAAAATATGAATAAAATATGTATAAAATTTGTGCTTTTTAGGGTTAAAACATAGCACTAAGCAATGATTGTATAGATATAATATTGGAACATAATTTGTGCTTATACTGAGCAATGGAATATAACAATTATTTTATTTTGCATAATTGTGTACAGTCAACGCAAGGGTTTAAATTTACAGTAAATTTAAAGCATTTATTTTAAATCTACAAATGTTACATTGCAACAAATGTCATGACCCCCCCCCCCTAGATGGCTAATGTATACCAAAATTTTTAAATTCAAAAAATAATTTTTGTAATTTTACAATCTAAAGCACAAGTTGCAAAATGGAGAAGAATAGGGTAAATTGAGGCAAAAGTGGTTCATAGGATAGTAGGACCTTTTTTGTCCTTTGAAATTTTTGACCTAGTCGCAAGTTGCAAGTTTTGTGACTCCCTCCCAGAAGGAAATTCTGGCTATATACCTGAAAAATGGTACTTCTACACAAAAAATCATATTTGCGACAGTTCTATATACTTTAGTTTAATTGTGCCTAGCTCAAAATAAATTGCACATTGTTCAGAATTGCAATTTTCCATTCTTGCAAGTCATAGCAAAGATTCCATGCTAGATGCTAAAAAATCAGATTAAAAAAGACAACTATAAAACTTGGATATCACTGTCATTTTAAAGATCAATCTACTTGCAAAAACTGAAAATAAATGCCTTGTTTTAATTAACTACTATAAATTTTGCTGCATGGAAATTAGAGAAGATAACAAAAAACTTTTTTTGGTTGACAATGCTTTACCCTAGTTATAGTTGCAAAATTTTCAGTTTTTCATAGCTATAGCTAACTATGCCCTAGTTATGATAATATGAGTTATAGGTCGAAATTTACATAGCTAAAAGGGTTTAAATATAAAATTAAAGACAAAGTCAAAAGTTATGAATATGTTTTACTTTGCTAAAAAACTAGGCAATAAGCCTATGCCCAGTATTAGAAAAGAAAAGTTGGCCACTTACCTAAGTCGAAAGAAAATGTGAATCCAGACGCATTTTCACTGGCCATAATATCAAGCTCAGGTAAAAAATTAAGCAGTCAATTTGTCAAAAGATGCGAAAATTACTAGATTTAGAAAGAAGCCAGATTACATGAGTTTAAATAATGTTTCTATAAACAGGCGCATCAAGTGCAGAGTTTTTGTCGAAGTTTGCTAATCCTCAATACCAATAGCAATAGTTAAGTAAAAGTAAGTACAATAATAGCCTGTGATCAAGAGAACTAGCTGTTACTGGGTTAGTTATGGCTGCTTCTTAAGACAAAGGAGCAACTTTTAACCTACAGTTTAAAGAACATAAGGTAAATATTTAGTGGCTGCTTATTAATTTTTCTGAGCTAATGCATTGTGTCCAATTCTCAATTAAGCTAGGGCCTGACCTAATATTTCAACCAACTGAACTAATCTGCAGACAAAATCGATAAAAAATCATGAGAACAGATTTTAAATTATTTTGTAAAGGTAAACAAATTTTTATGATATTATGCAACAATGAATGAGAATGAAAAAGAATGCAATAATATATTATTAGCTAAAAACAACAAAATTCAATTTAGCGCTTAAAATATATTATTTCCCTCATTTCATTTTTTTCTTAAGTTTTAAAATTAATCGATTTGGTCTTGACGATTCCACGCATTACGCGTGTAACCATTGTGTAAGCTTTCATGCATTTATTTGTGTCGCTTTGCTGCACCCCAAAAATTTTAAGCCAACTTGTCGCGCAGATTCGGCTTACGGGAATAGTAAAGGGGATAAAGAGGAACCGCAGTCATCCATTAATCGCCGTACTTGTACGCCTCTGATCTAGAGTCGGGCAGGCCAGTATACATGCATTTATGTTTTGTTACACGTAAAATTAAGGGACTGGGTGGACACACATGTACATGGAGTCAATTAGACAATTGTACCGACATGCAGCTGGTACATGTACTTGGTTTTTTACTCAGTTTATCGCAAAATGCAGGCACATTTACAATAGGGACAGGGAGCTTGAAAGTACATGCATGTGCATGATCAAAAGCACAAATACTGTACGTTAGACAGGATCAAGGATGAATGTTATTCAAGCTAAGCGCTTACGTACATGTAGTTATATGCTGTATGCACGACGAGCAAGTGCCCCGACAATCAAATAATGCTTTAAAATAATCTACATCAACATGTGCCACACACTGCACTGTAATTTACTCACCCTTAAAACCGGGCGCTATAATCGATGTCTAAATAAAAAATGAAAAATAAAAATCTAACGCTGGCATATTTTATTAGATCGCAATAAGATGAGATACTGAAAGGCCGATATTTTTAGATGAGACAATTATTATTCAGAAACATTTCAGTACTTTTGTGCATCTGAGGCCTCTCGTTTTAATAGTACAATAACTATGGTAGCGGAAGAATTACACTTAGAGCAGACAATGTGTTCATCATTCAACGAACCAATCAAACTCTAGCTGATGCTAAAGATTTATTGCGACTCTCCTGGCCAAGGACCTCTCTAACTCAGTCTGAGCTTGTTACATTTAAATCTGCCAATAATTTGCAATTGTGCCCAAAGATTAGACTACAGTTTTTACAGCTGCTGGTAGAATCTTTCGATACCAAAATTACAGTAAGCAAATTTCGTACTCGTATAAAATTATTTTTTTTACTTTCGGTGCTTTCGGGATACCTTGAAAATCAAACCTTTTTTCGTTCATTTTTAGAAATCCCACCCGATCGCTTCGATGCCAAGTACTCCATCACCAATGAGGTGCAAAGGCTGGTGGGCTCTTTACCTGCTCAGCTTGTTGCTGCTCCTCCAGCAGCTGAGTCTGTGCGAATCTGCCACTAGCTGTCCGGTAAACTTCACCGAGCACGTCACCGGATTCTGTCTCCATTTGAGGCCGCATATGGATGATGGCGCGAGATTAAACTGGTGCGACGCCCAGGCTTTCTGCAACTCCATCGGTGGCCGACTATTGAGCAAACTGAGCACGCTAGTCGGCGTACAAATTGCACTGCCTAGACATCCAAAAGCGGAACGGTACTTTCTAGGATTCACCGACATGCTCAAGGAGTCTGGTAAATTGCGTAGCGGCTGGCTGAGCACTGATGACGGAGAGCTGCCAGTCAGCAGCATGATTGATGCAATGTGGTATTCCGGCAGGCCTGACAAACTTAAAAGTGCAGATGACTGTCTCCAATTGATTTGCGACAATCATGATTCGCCACTAAAACTTACTGACGCTGTTTGCAGCACTGCCTACGGCTTCATCTGTGAGCCGGGACCTCAGTCCTACAGCAAATCGCCTGTGAGCCTCTTCGCTCAAAGCAACCTTCCTAGTAGCGGCCAACCGCTACAGGACAAGCCGTACTATTGCCAAGGCGCTGAAGTGACCGTCAAGAGCCGACTGAACTGCGTCTACCTGTGCGCTGACAGCCTGGTGTGCAAGGCCGCTCTGTTCAACAAGGTCACATTCGCCTGCCGGCAAATTCTTCACGGAGACGCCGCTGTGGAGGCAAGCATCGAGATAAACGCCGACTGGGAGAAGTTTGTGCGCTGACTGATCTATTGATGAATTTACGAGCTACAGCGTTCATAACTTGAATTCAATGAATTTAGTTAAATTTTGATATAACGAGATGCACTCGAACTCAAAAGTATGTACGAGTATATAGGACGAGTCTGTGCCGATTTTGCAATAAAAAATTTCTGATTTCTAGCTAAAACGGAGGGCCAAAAAGCTAACAGAACTCAGTAGAAACTCTAGCAAGCCTTGTTAAAATTTTTGCTGAAAATAGCTGTATTGATTAAAGCACAATAGACTTTCAATTAAAAACATATATTAGTGTGTAATGCACTGTAGCTCAGTGTGTACGTATATTCACATGTACTTAGCGGATGGGTTTGATTAGCTAACTACCTTTTGCACGACAAAAATTCTTTTTACGAATAAGCGGGTATAAGCACGATTTTTTAAACTTTAAAGTCGATATACCTGTACAGATATTTTAATAAAAACTACGTTTTTTGGCTAAAATGTGCCTAACGGAATTCATTCTCCCCCGGAAGTTCAACTGATGATTGCCGTTCGACCTAGGAGCCGGTTATGACCTGTTTTACAGCTTAGCAAATAAAAACGCCGTATTAGCCTTGAGCTGCTCGAGTTTTTTCAGCGCTACTGATCTATTTGTCAGATTGCCTATACGGAGGCAAGTGAGTCTGGGAGACACGCAAAAGATTGTTGCGCTGCCTGCGTTGCTAATTGCTCTCTAGCTGACAGGCAATTTTGAATTATCTTCAATTACGAGGTTAAGGGTTTACAGCAGTTGTATCGCAGGCAGCTGTAGACCTCCAGATGGAACGGTATACTCGTGCACGTACATGTAGACGAGTGCATCAATGGCAAAAGCAAGAGTACGCTTTAAGAATTACAGTAATTTCTTAGAGTCACTTTTTTTCTTTTCCCGTAATAGTTCATTGTTTGCAGATGAGCACGAGATCCATACTGTTTGATCCGCTGTGAATTCCCTTCCTTTTGGACAGTAAAACTTCCTGTCTACCAAGACATAAACTTACCAAGAAAGCGCTTTACTACAATATAGCGACTGCTGTGGTGTTTTAAATGCAACTTTCTTTAGGGCTTCGACAAAGCTAGCTATCGATATACTGAAACGGCATTAGATGAATGCATTCGTTAGGCTATTAATGCGATAGCGTCGGCCGCAGGACTGGATCGGAAGTAACATCTTTGGGAACTAGGATCGAAGGGCCGTATAGGTATTAATTGGTAGGGCACTATATCCATTGTGCCGCAACACCCACTCTTAGTTTACCCAGCTCAAACTGGTACCCGATCTCAGCTGGATGGACTGAAGCAATGCGGGATTAAGTGCCATGCTAAACAGTACACATTGTCTTCTAGAGTGCGGTGCTCGAACCCACGACCTTCCGATTATTGGACAGACGCCCTAGCCACCAGGCTAAAACTCCTCGAAAAATTGTAATTGTCTACTAACAAATCAGTAGGATATTATGCGTGTGATAAGTAAAACTTACTGAACATTCTTGACACTGTATTTTTAGTGCAGCGGGTTAATGTTAAAAAATTCTAGCAATTAAAAGTTATGAACACAGGAGTGGTCTGTAGAGATAAAATAAAATATTTATATATCGACTGCTTAGAAAAGTGACTTACAGATCCTGGGTTGAACTCATTTTTTCCTATTTCGGAAAGTGATTTTTATCCACAATAAAATGCACTTTCATAAGCTTTAAAACAAATCTTCAATCGTACTTTCATCAAACTATAGCATTAGGTTAATACGAGACATATCGCAAGTTTGCGTGTACTTTTAAACACAAGCCTAAGCTTTATAGATACACGATCGACTCCTTTGCTATTCTTCCTTTTACAAGCCGCCGGAAAATGCCGTGTAGCTATATGGGCCACGTCTGGGGTTGAGAATTTCAATATTTTAATTAGGTATAGCAACTGCTCAAATTTGCCAATTCTGTACCTCAGTAGCCACGTAGATGTAGCTAAATACATGCTACAGTACCTTGGATACAGGCCTATCAATT
Organism: Macrostomum cliftonense; assembly: GCA_950096795.1. Classification (NCBI taxonomy): domain Eukaryota; kingdom Metazoa; phylum Platyhelminthes; family Macrostomidae; genus Macrostomum; species Macrostomum cliftonense. The sequence continues at coordinate 1,904,371 of CATNEM010000136.1, read as the reverse complement.
AACTTACCTGGGGCGTTCATTTTCTACAGCGTTATTCAATTTTTTTGCTTAGAAAAATCTGTTTTCCAAGAACAGCTAACGCAGATGCAGTAATTCTAATATTTTATGTTTTTAGCCCAAATCTTCGAAGAAAACATCGTCCATCACACCGTTTTTTGTGTCCCAAGCGTTTGAATTATTTAGCAACTGGAAAATCCCTGGAAAAAAAGAACAAATCAATCAACAAAATTGTCTGCATAAAGTGGTCACTTAAAGTAGAATGTGGTCTTTATTTGTGCCGCAATTATTTTTTAAAAGCTAAATTTACTAAAGCACATAATTAGTTGACCATAAATAGGGATTTTTTTATCAGCATCAAAGTCAATAAAAATAGCTCTTCCCTCCGAGGAGTTGTAGCCTAGTGGCTAGGGCGCCTGCCTCATGACCGCAAGGTCCTGGATTCGAGTCCCGGCTCTAGGAGACAATTTGTGCCCTTGAGCAAGGCACTTAATCCCGCATTGCTTCAATATTAGCTGCGGCTGTGCCGTGGGCTGTACATCTGATCGAAAGGTCGGGTGTCTAAATTTATTTTTATTTATTTTTTCCTCCGATCATTCAGCTGCCTTCCCTCCGATTACTCAGCTGCCTTCCCTCCGATTATTCAGCTGCCTTCCCTCCGATTATTCAGCTGCCTTCCCTCCGATTATTCAGCTGCCTTCCCTCCGATTATTCAGCTGCCTTTTCTCCGATCATTCAGCTGCCTTCCCTCCGATTATTCAGCTGCCTTCCCTCCGATTATTCAGCTGCCTTCCCTCCGATTATTCAGCTGCCTTCCCTCCGATTATTCAGCTGCCTTCCCTCCGATTATTCAGCTGCCTTCCCTCCGATTATTCAGCTGCCTTCCCTCCGATTATTCAGCTGCCCTCCCACCGATCATTCAGCTGCCTTCCCTCCGATTATTCAGCTGCCTTCCCTCCGATTACTCAGCTGCCTTCCCTCCGATTATTCAGCTGCCTTCCCTCCAATTATTCAGCTGCCTTCCCTCCGATTATTCAGCTGCCTTCCCTCCGATAATTCAGCTGCCTTCCCTCCGATTATTCAGCTGCCTTCCCTCCGATTATTCAGCTGCCTTCCCTCCGATTATTCAGCTGCCTTCCCTCCGATTATTCAGCTGCCTTCCCTCCGATTATTCAGCTGCCTTCCCTCCGATTATTCAGCTGCCTTCCCTCCGATTATTCAGCTGCCTTCCCTCCGATTATTCAGCTGCCTTCCCTCCGATCATTCAGCTGCCTTCCCTCCGATTATTCAGCTGCCTTCCCTCCGATTATTCAGCTGCCTTCCCTCCGATTATTCAGCTGCCTTCCCTCCGATTATTCAGCTGCCTTCCCTCCGATTATTCAGCTGCCTTCCCTCCGATTATTCAGCTGCCTTCCCTCCGATTATTCAGCTGCCTTCCCTCCGATTATTCAGCTGCCTTCCCTCCGATTATTCAGCTGCCTTCCCTCCGATTACTCAGCTGCCTTCCCTCCGATTATTCAGCTGCCTTCCCTCCGATTATTCAGCTGCCTTCCCTCCGATTATTCAGCTGCCTTCCCACCGATCATTCAGCTGCCTTCCCTCCGATAATTCAGCTGCCTTCCCTCCGATTATTCAGCTGCCTTCCCTCCGATTATTCAGCTGCCTTCCCTCCGATTATTCAGCTGCCTTCCCTCCGATTATTCAGCTGCCTTCCCTCCGATTATTCAGCTGCCTTCCCTCCGATTATTCAGCTGCCTTCCCTCCGATTATTCAGCTGCCTTCCCTCCGATTATTCAGCTGCCTTCCCTCCGATTACTCAGCTGCCTTCCCTCCGATCATTCAGCTGCCTTCCCTCCGATTACTCAGCTGCCTTCCCTCCGATTATTCAGCTGCCTTCCTTCCGATTATTCAGCTGCCTTCCCTCCGATTATTCAGCTGCCTTCCCTCCGATTATTCAGCTGCCTTTTCTCCGATCATTCAGCTGCCTTCCCTCCGATTATTCAGCTGCCTTCCCTCCGATTATTCAGCTGCCTTCCCTCCGATTATTCAGCTGCCTTCCCTCCGATTATTCAGCTAAATTCCTTTTGATTGTTCATTTTTCAATTTAGGCAAGATAAAAAAGGCGCTGAAAAGCAAAATAGTAAAAAATACTCACAAAAGACAGCATAAATTTTTAATTTTGCATGAACTGAAAGAAATGGCGTCTTCCTTCACAAATTCCCTAAAGACAAAAAGAATTGAATTTTATCCGAATAAAAATCAATTGATTTACAGAAAAGCGAGCGTGGAATAACGTTAGCAACACAAAAAATCCTCACTTGGCAGCAGATGTTCGCGACAAAACTTGGCATGTGGGAGGGGATAAGGTGGATAAAAGAAAATTATTCCAGCATGTTGTCTAGAACGCGACATACGTCAAGACGAATCTGAGAGACACGCAGGTACTCGTAGTCCTAGGCACTCGTTTCGTCTACTTTATTAGTTCAGTTGCACTCTTGGAACCATGATAAAAAATACACGAACCCTCTGTTTGATTAATAAATCCGTGATGATATTGATATTTCGATAGTTTTTTTGCTGTCTTCTGACCTGACAGCAAAGTGACTTGTAGCACTATAAAGGTTGCCTCCCGAGCGTTCAAAAAACTGAACCCTTTAATCAGCCGCCTTTTGACTATTACCCATCCATTGTAATTAAAGCTTACTGTTTAAATGTTTTTCCGAACGAGAGCTGAACTTCCCTTACGACCGAGTTCATTCTTAAACATAAGCTTGAAACGAAAAATATTGCTAGAACGATTAGCTAAGATCTGGCTATCTTACCACCGATCAGAAAGCATCTAACAGACTTTTACAGCTTGAAAAATCGAATTAAATACTGTTTCATTATTCAAAAGCACAGAACTCGGAACGGCAAGACGGGACATCGAGATGTCTAATATTGATGAAGCATCTGGTGATTTCCTATAGAGAAAGAAAAAAACGCGACCTCAGAAATTTCGCCGCGGGAAAATTATCCCAAAGGAACTCTAGTCACGCGCTCCATATGCTTGTAAAAAATGTATTCATAGCGCTATGGAGAACGTTGGAGAGACAGTTTGATCAGGATTTTATCTTTTCGAATGCATGTCTCAAACTTGTTTACGAGCTTAAAGTGCGAATTGATTTCTAGGAAAAATATCTAGGTTTTAAATGGTTGTCCGACTAATGAGACCGGCAGGTCGTGGGTTCGAGTCCCGGCTCTGAGCAGACAATTTAATTGGCACTTAATCCCGCATTGCTTTAGTCCATCCAGCTGAGATCGGGTACCCCAGTTTGAGCTGAGTAAATTTATGGTGGGTGTACAGTCCGTCGGGACTGAGCAGCTGTACACAGCCCTTGAATGCGCCGTTATGTACATTTAGCTAGGTGCCGTGGGCTGTACATCTACCTGATCGAAAGGTCAGGGTCTAAATTTTCATTTATGTCAAAAGAAAAGTTCTTCGTAGAGAGTATGGAGTTGAATGAATGTGAATTAGTGACAAAAGTGGGATAGAAGTTAAAATCTTTTAGGGAACTATTGGAGGTCATTGGAGTGTCAGATGGCTGTCTGTCCTATAAATAGACAAAGTCTGAAATAAAACTTAAGCCTCTAAGCTTATAAATGCATAATTCAGACCCGATTTGGAGCTCAGGTAGCTTGTTTACGTTTTTTGAAGAATTTTCTAGAAATTTTGTGTCGGGGTGTTTGATGACAAACCGAATATCTGAGCGTGTGTAGCTTATAAGCAATATGAAATCCGCTTTGAAATTTGAATAAACATATTTTTTCTCCTATAAGAAGATCCGATTTTTCAGTCGTTAAAACACTATTTTTTCACCAATAAGTTGGAGTTCTAACACCGCTGAAAAAATGTTTTCTTCATCACTCTCTTGTTGTTGTGTACTTTTATTCGTTTCGTTATAGTTTTCTTCCAATGGAGGCGCAGCAATTGATGGAAACTATGCCCGCATAGGTATGTTTTTAGGTCAGTGCTTTTTTCCGTTTTTTTCTTGTTGTCACAACAGCCACCATTGCGCACTGAAAATAATTAGTTACATAGGAAGTCGAAAAAACAATTAAGCCACGTGCAGACTCTACAACGTTTGTATTTTTTTCTTGTTAAAGCAGACGGCAGAGAGAATTTTTTGCTTTTGAAAAACACAGGCAGTTTTCCTAAGCGTGTCTTTCTCTAACAGGTGACGGGTCTCTGTCTAACATGCGACAGTTGTTTGTCTAACAGGTGACGGGTCTTTGTCTAACAGGTGACGGATCTTTGTCTAACAGGGATAGTTTTTTTGCCTAAGAATTTTCTAGAAATTTTTTGTCGGAGTGTTTTATGACAAACCGAGTATCTGAGCGTGTGTAGCTTATAAGCAATATGAAATCCGCTTTGAAATTTGAATAAATATATTTTTTCTCCTAGAAGATCCGATCTTCTAGGACAGGTCTTTGTCTAACAGGTGACGGGTCTTTGTCTAATAGGTGACGGGTCTCTGTCTAACATGCGACAGTTGTTTTGTCTAACAGGTGACGGGTCTTTGTCTAACAGGTGATGGGTCTCTGTCTAACATGCGACAGTTGTTTGTCTAACAGGTGACAGTTTTTCGTCTAACAGGTAACGGGTCTTTGTCTAACAGGGAATAGTTTTTTGCCTAACAGTTGACAGGTCTTTGTCTAACAGGTGACGGGTCTTTGTCTAACAGGTGAGAGGTCTTTGTCTAACAGGGTGACAGGTCTTTGTCTAACAGGTGACAGGTCTTTGTCTAACAGGTGACAGGTCTTTGTCTAACAGGTGACGGGTCTTTGTTTAACAGTTGTCTGGTTTTTTTCTATCAATGTAACAATTCTCTGTCTAACATGTAACAAGATTTTGTGTAACAGGTGACCCCATACGCTTCTATTTTAAAGTTCGAAATTCAAGCAAGTAAAATTAGTTAGTAAAGTGCAGCCTTCAGCGGCCCGGTCTCAGCTCCAACATTGGCACACTATTCAAGCAGGCCATATTTGCCCTCCGATGTTGCTGATGTGGCTGCTGCTGCTGAATGACTTGAAGTCGCTGCCTCCGCCGATAAAACTGCAGCTCCCGTCGCCGCCGACCAGTCCGAGTTCGCCGGAGCACGGCCGCTCTGAATGTGCGACTGGCGTACATGTAGATAAAAAAGTTGCAGGTTGAGTCTAAATTCACGCACAGGTTGCTCAGGTCGAGCGCGTAGGCCATGAAGGTGTCCCAGAACCGGCTCGGCTCCGGCAGCTGCGTGCCCAGCAGCACCACCAGAAACGAAGGCGACTCCAGGCAGACAAAAGCGGCCAGCAGGGCCCGGACCATCCGGGTGGCTTTGTTGCAGTAGCGCGACGCGCTTCCAGCCTGACGACGCAGCGCGAGCGTCATGGCAAAGGAGGCGGCGGCCACCAGGCAGACGGGCAGGACGGCTTGGACCACAAGGGAGGCCAGCCAGAACTCGGCGTAGAGCGGGAACGGCTGCCGCTGCAGTTTGGCAACAATCTGGCCAGTCAGCGGGCAGTAGGCGAACGCCTCCTGGAACATCTTGGGCAGCGCGAAGCTCAGGCCCACAGCCAGCATGAAGGCGTGCGCTAGCAGGATTCTGCTCCGCCAGCTGCCGCAGCCTCTCGAGGAAGCCGCGGCTCCGGTGTCGTCGAGACCGGAGGAGCCGGCAAACGGCCTCAGGACGACCCGACAGCGGACCAGAGCGATGGACACGACGCACCAGTTCCTAGTGAGCAGGAACGAGTTGGCAATCAGCCAGGCGAATGACAAAAACTCGATCAGGCAGCGGGCCGAACTCTCGGACGAATAGCCGATTCGAGTTCGAAGCACCTCGGTGAATAGTCGCACAAGCTCGACGCTCGTCATGCCCGACACGGCTAGGAGCTCGGCGGTGCTGAGCAGCAGAAGCAGCAGCCTGACCGTGGCGTCCCGATGCCTGTACCGAAGGAACACCAGCAAGCTGATGCCGTTCAGGGCCAGGTTAACGAGGCCAACCAGGACGAACAGGGCTTTGAGAGCGATTCTGGGATTGGCAAGCTGACCACTCGAGCCGTCCTTGCTCACCGAGTAGGGCCAGTGGGCGCTGCTGTTCAGCTCCAATAGGGAGCAGTTGCTGTCCCGTAGCAACACCAGCTCGAACATTTGTGTTTTTTTGGTCAATCAGATTGTGCTCAGGAAGCTTCGCTTGTTACGGGATGGAGGGAAGTTTCAAGATCCCAAGAAGACAGGGAGAATTAAAAGAGAAATTTAGACGAAATATTCAGGACTGACGCCATTGGCCAGTGCGGTAATTGGTTGGGGTAAGCGATTTTGCAATCACTAGTAGCAAAAGAGAAGTAAGAGAAGCTATTGGTCTCGAGTATTTTTAATGACAATTCATTATCAGAATGGAGTGCATTCGATGCAATATCATTTTGTTGATGACACTTGTAATCCGACGACTTTCATTTATGCATTTGGCCTGTCCTTTAAATCACGCTTTGCCTATATTAGGAATGATTGTCATGCTCTCATCAGAGCTAAAACAAGGACTTTAGCGGAGCTTAAAATAGGAAGTTAATTCAGGACCTCAGCGGAGCTGAAATGAGGACCACAGCAGAGTTAAAATGAGGACCTCAGCGGAGCTAAAATAAGGACTTCAGTGGAGCTAAAATAAGGACCTCAGCGGAGCTAAAATGAAGACCATTGTGGAGGTTAATTTAGGACCTGAGCGGAGCTAAAATGAGGACCTCAGCAGAGCTATGGATGGAGGACCACAGCGGAGCTGAAATGAGGACCACAGCAGATTTACAATGAGGACCTCAGCGGAGCTAAAATGAGGACCTTTGTGGAGGTTAATTCAGGACCTGAGCGGAGCTAAAATGAGGACCTTTGTGGAGGTTAATTCAGGACCTGAGCGGAGCTAAAATGAGGACCTTTGTGGAGGTTAATTCAGGACCTGAGCGGAGCTAAAATGAGGAACTCAGCGGAGCTAAGATGAGGAACTCAGCGGAGCTAAGATGAAGACCTCAGCAGAGCTAAAATGAGGACCTCAGCAGAGCTAAAATGAGGACCTCAGCGGAGCTAAAATGAGGACCTCAGCGGAGCTAAAATGAGGACCTGAGCGGAGCTAAGATGAAGACCTCAGCGGAGATAAAATAAGGAACTCAGCGGAGATAAAAAAGGACCTCATGAGGACCATGAGTAGCTATGTGATGTGAAATTAAAAAAAACAGCAATAAAAAATTCTAAATTCCAGGGTTTTCAATCTCAGACTAAAACGGCAAACCCCTGTTCAATGATTTAACTGTCAATCAAGCTAATCCCAAATGTTGACATGTCACTTCTAGATTAGAAAATCTCAAGTTTGACTTAAACAGCCCCTTACCTTTGTGATCTGGGGATATACAGTAGTAATCCCCAGTGAATCCCTCCAAAAGCATGTACTTCTACACAAGAGTTAGGCAAGTACAAGCTCAGTCACGAAGCCTTTAAAACTTGAAAAAAAAATCTACAGTCATGCAAAGAGAGAGCTCGGCACAGTTATCCCAGATTTACTTCTAGTCTTTGCCCGTGCAGCTTCGTTAGCAGCTCATGCTTGGGAAAAAAGCTCAGAACACACTGCGAGCCTTTCCACCTTTGATAAGCAGTGGAATGCGAGCTTTCCCGTTCAACGGAGCGTGGCAAATTTCCGAAAGAAAAAATTGACCTCACCTAGCTGGAATAGACCTCCGTGAAGAGAGGAGAGAAGACAAGAGTGAAACTAAAGAAAGTAAACAACAGTTACAGATAATTAAATAAGGGACTACAAGGTACGATTACAATTAAGTGAACAAAAAACACTACGTAAATAATAGCTTTAAGAGTAAAAGTAAAAAGATAGGGGAACATATAGAGAGATCGATAGATAAATGGATAGATACATAGATAGATAGATAGATAGATAGATAGATAGATAGATAGATAGATAGATAGATAGATAGATAGATAGATAGATAGATAGATAGATAGACAGATAGATAGATAGATAGATAGATAGATAGACAGATAGATAGATAGATAGATAGACAGAAGATAGGGTAAAGGGATTGACTATAAATAGGGAAAAGCTATTCGGAGTAATGTAAAGCTTTGATTCAGATTCAATCAGTTCTCAAAATTCTAGAGCCCCCAAATACTCAGCTACTGTACTCATGCTCGTACAGTGCATGGCAACGTAAAGAATCTAATAATAAGAAAAGAGGAAGAACATAAAGAAACTATGAGGGAACATAAAGTAGCATCAAACAGCAATTAATCACAGACTCGATAGAAAGTAGGGATCGCATCCAAATCTACAATCCTTTGGATTCAATCTCCAGCCTCCTCACTAAACAATCTGATCCCTGTTCTCACAAGGATCAAGGGGCTCGATCAGTAGCCGTGTAATTACAAACTGAAACTAACCATTAATATTTTTTACTTCTCGATCTATTATCCCCTGTGGATGCCTGTAATTTGCGCCCATAAAAGTCCGCAACTTCCTGGCAGCAGGTGTCACTGGCTAAGCATATATATGTAGGATGGAGAAGGCAGCCTAAGAGGAGTCTAAGAGGACTACATCTATAAATCATGTCAGTCTAAGATGAGTACATCTAAAAATCATTTGTGTCTAAGATGACTAGATCTACAAATCATTTATGTCTAAGATGACTAGGTCCACAAATCATTTTATTCTAAGAGGACTAGGTCCACAAATCATTTTAGTATAAGATGACTAGATCTACAAATCATGGCAGTTCAAGAGGACTACATCTAAAAATAATTCGTCTAATATGGCCAGATAGAAATATCATTTTGGTCTAAGATGACTAGATCTACAAATCATGGCAGTTCAAGAGGACTACATCTAAAAATAATTTGTGTCTAAGATGAATAGATCAAAAAATCATTTGTGTCTAAGATGAATAGATCAAAAAATGATTTGTGTCTAAGATGAATAGATCAAAAAATAATTTGTGTCTAAGATGAATAGATCAAAAAACAATTTGTGTCTAAGATGAATAGATCAAAAAATCATTTGTGTCTAAGATGACTAGATCTACAAATCATTTGTGTCTACGATGACTAGATCTACAAATCATTTGTGTCTACGATGACTAGATCTAAAAATAATTTCAGTCTAAGATGGCCAGATCTACAAATCATTTCCATTTAATATGATTAGATCTAGAAACCCTCAGTCTGTCCTAACCCAAGAACTTAAAAAAACAAAAGGAACGCAAAAATCATTCAACATTAGACTTGAATTGAAATCCGTTTAGCTATCAAAGAATCTCAAACTCAACAAAAATCTAATTAAAAAATAAAACAGAGCAGCCATCTAGCTCGTAGTTTATATATATTTTTTTTGTTCGCTGAAATTTACGCAAATCAATTTCGCACTATAGTTCTTATTGGCACACAAATAAATTGATAAACAAATCAAAACAAACTATGTACTGTTGTAATAGATGTAAATGATAATGGCAATATTATTAATAGATAATTATATGAGTAAACCAACTCACAAGGGCGCAGGTAAGCTAAGATAATCACATAATAAACAAACTTTATACGCCAAATTAATTAGGAATGCAACTCTGAGCATCAAATTAAAACAGCAAAAAATGAGTGGAGGAAGACCAATTATTATAAACGAATAAATATGTAACCATGGATACATAAATGCCTAACACATAAACACACACACACTGTGAAATTTATAGGTGAAAATCAAAAATAAAAAATATTTAGGTAAATTTTGATCCCAAAAATGGATAGATTTCCTAGAAAAAAAGAGACGCGTGTCTAATTCAAAATCCATTCTCACCATCGAATCCAATCTCATCTATCTGGTCTGCCGCATGGGTCTTAGCCAGCAGCAGTCGGAGTTCAGCGAGCTCGGACTTCAAGCGGGCCATCTCGGCGGGACTGCAGCCGCAGGCCTTGCAGACCGGCTCAACAACGTTGACATCATCATCATTATCATTATGATTGACAGCTTGGTCATCGCTGATGCTGTTATCGTGCAGCAGGCGTCGCAGTCGGTGCAGCATCAGCTTGACGCTGGCCAGTTCGTGACACAGCTGGCGAACGTCGCCTATGGGCGATGACGCCCCGGTCGCTGTCGCGCTAGGCGATGCCGCTAAGCCCGACTCCATCGAGGCGGACAGCGGCAGGAGGCGATCGCGGAACTGGCGTCGACGTTCAAACAGCCGAGGCGGCGGCGGCGGCGGAATCGCTTCATCTTCGTCACAATCTGCATCGTCGTTGATGACAATAACAGCGTCGGTTTCGTCGGCTGCTGCTGCTGCTGCTGCTGCGATGCTGGTGGCTGACAGCAAACCGTTGGTTTGACTAGAATGAAAGTTGAAGAATAAAGGAGAAATTATAAATAGTGATGAGGATGTGAGCGACGGGAAGGAGGATGTGAATGAAGAGAACGAGGATGTGAATGAAGAGAACGAGGATGTGAATGATGAGAACGAGGATGTGAATGAAGAGAACGAGGAAGTGAATGATGGGAACGAGGGCGTGAATGATGAGAACGAGGATGTGAATGATGAGAACGAGGATATGAATGATGAGAACGAGGGCGTGAATGATGGGAACAAGGGCGTGAATGGTGGGAACAAGGGCGTGAATGGTGGGAATGAGGGCGTGAATGATGAGAACGAGGGCGTGAATGATGGAAAAAAGGGTGTGAATGGTGGGAACGAGGATGTGGGAGATGGCAACGAGGGTGTGAATGATGGCAACGAGAATGTGGGAGATGGCAACGAGGATGTGGGAGATGGCAACGAGGATGTGGGTGTTGGGAACGAGGATTAGAGAGATTGGAACTGGGATGTGCAGTAATAAGAATTTTATTTAAATTTGTGTACAATATTTTACGATGCAAAAATAAGCAAAGCTACGGGGTGCATGACGCAAACCAGCATTCAAAGTGCGCAAGCCAATCTCAGCCATGCATCAGAGACCAGCACATTGTGCAAACGTGAAAGCATTACAAAATGGTTTTAACAATAAACTGATGGAAAATAATGATTGAATGCACAATAACGAATTGTTCAGGTGCACAGATTAGTGCAGTTTTTTAATATAAAAATAATGAAAGATACGGGTAGGAGAATTAAAGGATCAAGCGGGCAATCATTAGGTGCTGCTGATTAGCGTACCTGCACAAATTAAGGCGCCACCTCACCCAGTGACAGCCTGCGATGCCATGCGCAGTTAGCGGGGGGTTTGGTTGGTTGGTTACTGGCTGGCTTAGTTTCACACTCGTTGGCTGCTTTTAGCATTAGATTAAAATAACCTACACAGACATAGAGACAGACAGACAGACAGACAGACAGACAGACAGACAGACAGACAGACAGACAGACGGACAGACAGACAGACAGACAGACAGACAGACAGACAGACAAACAGACATAGACAGACAGACAGACAGACAGACAGGCAGACAGTCAGACAGACAGACAGGCAGACAGTCAGACAGACACACAGAGAAAGACAGACAGATAGACAGACAGACAGACAGACAGACAGACAGGCAGACAGACGACAGACAGACAGACAGACGGACAGACAGACAGACAGACAGACAGACAGATAGACAGACAGACAGACAGGCAGACAGACGACAGACAGACAGACGGACAGACAGACAGACAGACAGACACACAGATGGAATTTCCGAATAATGTCAGAGTAGCAGCCAAGCTGTCAAAACGCCATGACGATATCTATGCCACCATTATTTATTTTACAGCAAACCCTGGTCAAACAAAGCAAGATGATAAAGTAGCAAGTTAAAAAGTCAAAAGCATCTTCCGATTCGAATGGGAAGCAAGCTTTGCATGGACTAGAAAGAAGCGGATGGTGAACTGATAGTCAGAAAAAAATCGACACTTAATAAATGAAACAGCGAAAGTCCCTTTTAAGATCTAAAAAGAGGGCTTCTTAAGATTAGCCCGACCTCTGAAGTATTCGGAAAAAAAAACACTATTTTACAAATTAAACGCCTTAGGGAATTTTTTCTTAAGGACAAGGGAAGCACTAAAATTGATTAAATTCTGGGACAGATCCCCAGGACACGGATGGACAGAGCGGAATTTTCTGACTCTTGGTTTTTTATATTTAGTATTGCACACAATAAAATTTGATACTGGCGCCTCAATCTCTAGACTTTCATCCAAGTCTCATCTTATCAAGAATTCGATCGTCTGGAAGAGACTGTCTCGAATGGCGGTTCATCCCATTTCGAATAGGGATAAGAAAGAAAATTGCTTCAATTTCTGCAACCGCTGATTGCAAAATATCAAGACAAATTACTGGCAGACTTGGCTGGGGATTCAAGTAATTTAGGAAGATTTTATCTCAAATATCGCTACTGACTACTTAATAACAAACAAAATAAGTAGCATAATAAAGACTTTTTTTAAAGAACTCACAAATTTGACGATCCCAATATTTCGCTGTCATCCTCAGACACCGCCGAGGCGCAGATATCGCTGTAGGTGTGATCCGCTGGCTTTACAGTGTCCACATCCGGGTGGTTGTCATTAACATCTGCGGCTACGGCTTCCCCGTCTAGATCGGCGTCAGCGTTGCAGCTTAAATTAGCGCTTGTTGCATCCGGATCAGGTTCTTTGGAGCAGCACACACTGGATAAATTTACACATGACTAATAAGATGACGACGCATATCTAGCTAAAATAATTATACATAGTTGCTACCGCCGTTTACCATTTAATACTTACCCGTCAGTTATTGTTGCTATGGCTTCCTGGTTGCCAGGGGCAACGCTATTGACGCCGCCGCCGCCGCCGCTGAGTAGCCCGAATGTTTCCGCTGAATCAGCGGCGTCTTCCGCCGATACGGTGATAGGCCGGGCCACCCTTAGGAAATGATCGTCAGGACAGCTGCTGGCCTGGGATAAAGGGTAGAGATTTTAAACTGTAAAAAGTTTATCAATCGTAAAATTTTTTGGGATTAAAATCCCAAGCTTGATTTGGATCAGAATCTAATGCCGTATTGCTACTGGGATCAAAATCCCATGCACTATTGTTACTGGGATCAGAATCACATGCCTTATTGTAACTGAGATCAGAATCCCATGCCTTATTGTAACTGGGATCAGAATCCCATGCCTTGTTGTTACTGGGATCAGAATCCCATGCCTTAGTGTTTCTGGGATCAGAATCCCATGCCTTAGTGTTACTGGGATCAGAATCCCATGCCTTAGTGTTACTGGGATCAGAATCCCATGCCTTAGTGTTACTGGGATCAGAATCCCATGCCTTAGTGTTACTGGGATCAGAATCCCATGCATTAGTGTCAATGGGATCAGAATCCCATGCCTTGTTGTTACTGGGATCAGAATCCCATGCCTTGGTGTTACTGGGATCGGAATCCCATGCACTATTGTTACTGGGATCGGAATCCCATGCACTATTGTTACTGGGATCAGAATCCCATGCCTCTGTCAGTAGGCATGTCGAGTAGAATCCCCATTAAATCCCAACATTAAGGAAGGTATCAAGAAGCCTTCTCGACACTTAAAAGCTAATAAAACAGGATCAATTTTTCTTAAAAAAAATCTCCCAAACCTGCGATCCCAAAGACGGCGAGCGAGCCACGTCGCCTTTGCGCCGCCGATGCCATCTGGACGATCTGGACGAGCGACCAAAACTGAAAAACCTCGAAGACACTGTGGAATTAGCCGTAGAAGAAGCCGATGGTGGTGGCGTTTTTGGCGACTTTCTCTCGGCGCTGTCTGATTGGCTGGCGCGCAAACTACGGCGCGATATGCAAACCGTCACTAGGCGGTGCATGCTGCAGGAGAAAGTTTCACTTATTGTTCTAGACAGGCAATTACTAATGCTCCTTTTATAGGAATCAACTGCCTATTCAATAGAGACCCTCGAAAGATTGCCCATTTATTGCCTATAAAGCAAATGACAGATTTCCCCCCTGTTTCCTGCGTGCATCAATAAATTGCACAATTTTTCTTCATTTAGAGCAACAAAAAATTGCTACTTTAAAGGCAAACTACACTGTAAAGATTCTATCTTAACAAGTAGTATTTGAAGCAAAAAATTTTGAACTTTTTTGTCTTATCCTATTGATAACAATTTTACCACTAGCAGAAGTTAAGATTTTCATGAACAATGCTCAATACTAAGACTAGAAAGGACATTGACTATATTCAGCTGCAACACAAGAGTCTAGGGACTTATAAATTGCTTTATAGCAGTTAGCAAATGCTGCTGCTTTCTATTAGAAATGAAAATCTAGGGCCTAGCCTAGGTTTAGCCATTTTATATCCAAGACATGACAGTGCTCTTTGTGCTCTTGCTTTTTGTTGCTCTTTGTTCAAAATTTGAACTTTTTAAATGCAATATTTAATAGATAAGGAAAAAAAGAATAGGAAGTGGTAACCAAGCAAATTTAAGTGAAAACCCATTGAGACCTAATCTAACTACAATCTACCTACTGCTTTATACCAAACTTATTATGGTTTGCCCTTCCTTTATAATTTTCTAGTTGTCCCATTAATTGTTGCAATATAACATTTTTTACCTTAAAAGTATAATGAAATAGGCCTAGGCTAGCCTAAAAATCATTTTTAGCTATTGATACCTACTAGGTCTATAAAATATAAAGCTAAAAATATAATAAACAAGGTTCTAATAACAAATTTGTACCTTGTCTAAAATTAAAAATTTATCTAAATAGTTAATTTATATGCTGTACTTAAAGGTACTGTAGCTGTATATACAATTCATTATTCAAGGGCATGGTGGCCATACATGAAATTGGTCACCTATAGGCATGGCAGAAAAAGACTTACAAATTGTAATACAATTGGCCATATACATAATATATGGAAAGCTTAGGATTAGGAGAAGCTGAAGCAGTGGCGGCACAGGGGGGGGGCGGGAGGGGGTGGGCTGCACCCTGGGTGACCACCCCTCACCACCCTCAGGGGGTGACTACCCAGCCAGCCATATTGCGGAAGGGGTGGTATACGGCGGAAATTTCCAGCGTACACTTGATTAAAACAAAGGTTTGGCATACACTTTTGAGAAACAGGCATATAAATTGAGTTCGCGGGACCTTTTTTTTGCTTCTTCCTCAATATGACCAGCCGGGGGGTGACCACCCAACCACCGCCCCCCCCCCCAGCTGCAGGTCCTGTGCCGCCACTGAGCTGAAGATTTTAAAGATGGAAAGATTTGAGTAAATCTTAATGTACTTTTAAGGGTCAGAAAGTTTGCTGTCAAATTTAATCAGAAAAAAGCAAAAAGAGAAAAATAGAAAAAGAAGTCAAATTAAGTTAATTTAATTCAGCTGTCAAATATATCCAAATAAACAATAAGTCATATGACTTCCCAGATACCATAAACTAGAGGTCACAAGACATGAAAACAACCCTGGATATCTCAAAGTCAAGATATTATAGCTTACTAGATTAATTTAGTAATATCAGAAAAAATTACAAGAGAATCCCCAAAAAGGAAATAGACTATTGACAAGAGCATAGTAGTATACAAAGACCCTAAGTACCAGGCTAGTGAAAAAAGCATCCTTATCATTATCATATTTTCTAAACATGAAATTTTTATTAAAAAATTTCTTAATTCAAGTGAATTTTAGATCTTGTCATAAAAACTCATAAAATGATAAATTGCAACCAATTTGTTGTTAAAAAATTATAGCCATAAATTTTCAAATTTAAATGTGATATCTACATGAAGTAGAAAGGAAGCTGCCTTGCCCCTAAGTGACAAATTACATATATGGTCACTATGCCCCAAAGTGACAATTACATACATAGCTGCTGTGCCCCTAAGTAGGGCATAGTTTGTAAATTTGTAATTTACAAATTTGTAAATTTGTAAACAATTGTCATATTCTTTATTAATATAGAACTAAAGACTAGACCTAATATATAGGTTAAGAGTAAGAAAAAGACTAGCTAATAGGACTAGGGTAGACCAATAGACTAGCTATCTGCTATCATTAGATTGGCCTCCTAATAAATAGGAAGTTTAAATAACTTGTCATACTTACATTTTTTAATTCTTACTTAATAGTATAGACTTTATATAACATTTAGCGATGCTAAAAGTTAACAAGTAAAATCACATAAATTTTTTGTACAAATACTTATGTTGAATTGAATAAAGTAGTTAGCGATCTAATCTAACCTGGTTTGACTCTACTCTAGCCGAGGCCCTAGGGCCCAGTGCTTGCTGTCATCTTGTAACATCTAGTAGCTAGTTAGCAATCTTATTCAGGCTTCTAAGTTTCCTAGGCTTAGCTTTTGAGAATCTAAATATGTTTTACACTTTTTATGCTTTTCTTAAATTTTTTAAATATTGGCGGTTAAATGGTGCGGTTTTTCCTCGTGGCCGCTGTTACTTAAAAGAATTTAATTTAATTTGATTTTTAATTTGTACTGCGTTACATGTACATGTATTTCACATTTGTAGAAAGTTTTTGTTCTGACGGATGACCAGCAGAATTCGTGAGTAAATTGTACTTAAGTTATTTGTAATTTTTTTAAATTAGTGCCTCTTTAGTGTCCCTTTTAATCCAATGCACACGAGCTAGAGAAGCCAATGTGAAAGACTGCATTCACAATTAGAAATTTCCAGCTAGCAATAAAACAATTATTATTAGCTAATTTCCCAGGTTTATTTCAGTTTCATGTTTTTCTATTTTAGTCAGAAGCACCGCCTTGAGCCTTGGCAAGAAGAAGCAGCTTCTCAGTTGAACACCTCAGTGTTTAACGACAGTGGTGCCTGTTCGTCTTTCATGTCCTAAGTTCAAGTGTACTAGCAGTGATTACATTTGTAGCACTGATTGACTAATTGGACGCTGAGCTGATTGAGCGAATTATATTCTGTTTTATCGTTTTGCAACATAGTTCTATTGTTGAAAAGCAATCTATCATTGTTATTCAGTTCCCGCATAGCGGGTTCAACTTGCTAGTCTTCTATCTTCTATTCTATCTAATATACTAAAGTTCTGTTTGTTTGTTTGTTTGTTTGTTTAGAAGATTCACATCTCCTCTGGAACTGCTGAACCGATTCTCTTCATTCTTGGTTAATTTAATAGCAATTTTTTCTGGGATGATGTGGCTCAATTAGCATTCAACTCTGACTTGACTAAGCCTCTCTAATTTAAGAAAAACTGTCTATTTCTTATCTAAATAGTGTATTTTTTCCGCAGTCAGAGCTTCACTTTTCAATTTTAAGTCTATGGGCTGCCAGCAAAACCGAGGCTGATCGAGTCTAAATTTATAAAAATAGTGCTTCTGATGTTTTGAGATGCTGAGAACTTCCTTATAAAGTTTAAATGTCTCTGGTCCGAGGAGGCATGATCTTCGTAAAGAGAAGAAGGGGAGCTGTTTTGTTTTCTTACTGGAATATCAGTTAAATTGGAGAGAATGCTTTCTAACTGGATTGCAGTCAAATTGGAGAATCTTCTTCTAATATACTAAAGTTCTGTTTGTTTGTTTGTTTGTTTGTTTAGAAGATTCACATCTAATATACTAAAGTTCTGTTTGTTTGTTTGTTTGTTTGTTTAGAAGATTCACATCTCCTCTGGAACTGCTGAACCGATTCTCTTCATTCTTGGTTAATTTAATAGCAATTTTTTCTGGGATGATGTGGCTCAATTAGCATTCAACTGTGACTTGACTAAGCCTCTCTAATTTAAGAAAAACTGTCTATTTCTTATCTAAATAGTGTATTTTTTCCGCAGTCAGAGCTTCACTTTTCAATTTTAAGTCTATGGGCTGCCAGCAAAACCGAGGCTGATCGAGTCTAAATTTATAAAAATAGTGCTTCTGATGTTTTGAGATGCTGAGAACTTCCTTATAAAGTTTAAATGTCTCTGGTCCGAGGAGGCATGATCTTCGTAAAGAGAAGAAGGGGAGCTGTTTTGTTTTCTTACTGGAATATCAGTTAAATTGGAGAGAATGCTTTCTAACTGGATTGCAGTCAAATTGGAGAAAATGTTTTTTTGACTACTGGATAACTGGATTGCAGTCATAGTAGTGAGAATGCTTTCTAATTGGACTGCAGTCATATTGGAGAGAATGTTTTCTAACTATATTAAAAAATCTAAATAGAAATCTGATGGGTTACTAATCATGTGTTTTCTGATAACCTGAGTGACAATCTGATGATGATGATGATACTGGATCGCAGTATCGCAATTAGACAACTGGAGATTATTCAACTGGATTTCAGTCTAATTGGGAAGAATGTTATCAAACAGCAAACAAGTTGCTGAGAGGCGTGCTGGAGAATTTGAGGCTGAGCGGTCATCCAGGCTGGAAGCTACTCGAGTTCAAGTTGCTGGGAGGCGTGCTGGAGAATCTGAGGCTGAGCGGTCATCCAGGCTGGAAGCTACTCGAGTTCAAGTTGCTGAGAGGCGTGCTGGAGAATCTGAGGCTGAGCGGTCATCCAGGCTGGAAGCTACTCGAGTTCAAGTTGCTGAGAGGCGAGCTGGAGAATCTGAGGCAGAGCGTTCAGCCAGGCTGGATGCTACTCGAGCACGAGCAACAGTCAATCGTATACAACGTGTCACTGGAAATGTAGAAAGAGATACCTCTAATATGTCCGTAACGTCGAGTTCATCAGCGCATCATGTGTCTGCTACACATGTTCCAATCGCGTCAATGCAAATAGTTCCTGCCAAAGCTGATGGTAATTGCTATTTTCATTCTATTGTTGAACAACTCCGAGGTACAGAGTTAGAAATCACTCACAACCAGTTGCGCTGTCAGATCTCAGAGCGTTTGAAAATCATACTGCCTGAATATGTTAACATTATCCAAGCGCAAAAACAAACCATTCAGCGAATTTTGAGTGACACTGAACGAGATGGGACTTATGTTCACAATGTTGTGGCCCCAATGCTCAACCGAGTTCTTGTAGAGGGATTGAAATGCGTAAAATGCGAATGCGAAATAAATAGGCAGAGTACACTACTGCCAGAAGTAGTCAGTACGAGATGCGCATACCGTAAATGTAAACGTACGGGACAGTACAGCCCGGAAAGACTGAAACCTAACGTAGCAATGACGTTACTGTACAATAGAGAGCGTCTGGGGCAGACCCCCGATCTATTATTAGAAACAATACAGCGCCTGTACGAAAGGCAAGGACAGCCTCCCCCCAAGCTGTCCAGACGCATCTGCGAATGCGTACAGCTTCTAACAAAATGAATCTAATGCGGAACGCGTAGTTGATACGTATATCCTACGAAACTCACCTTTTGTATGCACACCTGTTAACTGACTCACGAATGAAACGCGCCACTTTCTCTTGTACGCAAATGAATCATGAAAATGAAGCCTGTCACTCCAAACGTAGGAGCGACGTCTCACTTTTTGTGCCTATATATACGAAACACCTGAAGCCGCAGAAATCTCAGACTTCTCCGGAAGGAAAGGAAGTAGAAGAAGACGAGGAAGAAGAAGAAGAGCCCCTAGGGAAAGTTCTCCCGGACCGCCGCTTCAGGGAGCGCCCTGGTAGGCCTTCCAAGAATTATCTTATAGACTAGGACCCCGTGTAGGCTAGTTAGTTAGATCGGTACCAACCGGCGTACCGCCGGGCTTGACAACCAGCCAGCCCACCCCAGCCGGAGAGTCTGCGTTTGAGCGGAATTCAGCAGGAGCTTTGTTATTGTTGCTCCGTATTATCTTAATCTAATTGTTGACTCAGAGTCTGTCTTCGTGACTTAGTTCCTTAAAGAAAGCCGCCTATACAAAGGGCCTGCGTCTTCAGCGCCGAGCCGAACTCGAGCCGCCGGGATCCAGGGTTTTCAGCATCTGCAGGAGCCTGCTGAGACAGCCCGCTCCGGGAATCGACGCTTAGCAACTAGACGGCAACAGCAAAAGGTAACTCTTCTCTGCGGTTCATTCACAGAGAAACCCCCATTTTGCATTGGAGGTCCCACCGATCTCGGCACGCTAGGCCTTTGTTAAAAAAAAAAAAAAAAAAAAAAAATAAGTTAGGGTAGTTGACAACTCAGTTTTATTGCGTCTGGAGATTTTATTTCAGAAAAAACAGGCTTCGACAAGCAGTCAAATTAACAGACAACGACTCGAAGCAGACTAATTTGTTTCAGATAAAAAAGCTTTCGGTACAAACGCACTCTGGAACTGAGAAGCGGTCGCACGAAACTAGCAGAAGAGCCAGTGTCGGGCTCTAAAAAGAAGAACACAGCTAGCGAGACAGAAATTTTATTGCCTCCGACCAGGCACCTTACTTCCAGTGGAGAAGGGGTGGCTACCGATCCCGCAAAGAGGGACACAGTTGCGGCGGAAACCCACCAACTCGCTAGCCCAACGTCTGAAGCAGGTTTTCTGTCAGCCCCGGCTTCACCGCTTAGTAGAGAACAGCCACCCTCCTCAGCAGCGGACCCAATAGAGAACTCGCAGCAGACAGTAGCAGCTGCGCGGCAGACAGTCAAGCTGGAGCGAAGAGAGGTAGTTTCTACGGAAGATCGAGAAGAAAGGGAAAGAAGGGAAGTCGAGATTGCCGAAAGACACAGGATCGAAGCCGAAAGAGCCGAGGGGTTGCGGTTGCAGAGGGAATTGGCTGAAAGAGAACGAGAAGAGAGGGAGCGAATCGAAGCCGAGCGCGCAGATAGGATTCAAGCAGAGGACGCAGATAGAGTCAACGTTGACGAAGACCATCGACAGCGATCACAGCCTAGGCAGGAAGAGTATAATTGGCCATTCGAGAATTTTAGAGGCGATATCGCAGGACTCCTGGGAAGACATCAGGCCGCCCTCGACAAAAGATTTATGCGACGGGACATGGATTTTCGAGACGCCCGGATTAATGCAGCGGCACATAGAGATATTAAGGAGACAGTAGGGGCGTACACATTGGACAAAGATTTTGCGACGCTTGTTGATGAGTTTACGATAGCGTGCAACGAGTATAATTTAACGGGCCCAGAGCGCGCTCAGCTGATGCCAGCAGTTTTAAAGGGAACTGCTCGAGAACTTTATTTTAAGATCGACGCGGCTATTAGAAATGATTTTACGAGATTAATTCGCGAATTACGGATCCGTTTTGAGAATTGCGGCACTAACCGATCGGTTTTATTGCATCGTCTCCATAATAGAGTTATGCGGCCTCAGGAGTCATTTTTGAAATTTGTCGAGGATTTGAGAGTTATAATTGGTGCCCTGCATCCGAATTACGCAGCTGCGGAGAGAGAACAGACGTTGATTTTGCACGCTATAAATAATTCGACTGCCGCGTTAAAAGAGAGACTCATGAGGGAGCGGATAGAGACAGAAGAACAGTTGATTCGAATAGGATTGCAATGGGAGGCTACGCTGCCCCTCCTTAAAGAAAGCTCCCCTGAAGTTGCCGCGTTGACACAAGAAGTGCATCAGCTTATGAACCGGTTAGAAATATCAGCGATCGCCACACCACCTAGAGAACATCGCAATTGCTTTAACTGTGGCAGGCAAGGCCACATACAGGCGAATTGTCGCCAACCTAGGCGAATGTTTCCTGGAAGTAGCCGTGTAGCCTTTCCTCAGAGGGGACGCCCGATGAGGTTTGGTGGCTATAACCAGGAACAGAGCCAACTCGCGAGTATAAACCAGAGAGCTCAGGGACAGGTGTCCCGATACAATAATCAAAATCAAAATCAAAACAGAAACCGAAACACGAATCAATTTAGTAATCGGCGTCAAAATTTAAATCAAAATCGAAATGAAAATTGGGGTAACAACGCAGCAAGAAACACAAACAATGACAACTGGGCCACAGGAGCCCGTAGGGCGATAATGCCAAGACAGCCAATACCCCAGACTCAGATCGACACAGTTACACTGGAGACAGTCTCGCCGAAGGAGACATTAACGCCGACGTTTGAAATACACATGATCGCCGTAGAAATTCCGGCTGAAGAATTTAAAACAAGTTCAGATGAGGAGGACGAATATGAGAATAGCGAAAAACGCAGAAAAAGAGTGCAAGAATGGTTGCATCGAAAAGGCGATGACGATGCCGAGGACATCTTCACGAACATTTCGACAAAGAGCTATGAAAAAATTTATGGCAATACTGGATTGCCCAGCGAAGAAGATTACATGGATACTCTGCTTGAAGGAGTGGACGAATTATTTGCACAAAAAGAAAAGGAGAGCGGAACGACGCCAATGGTTGCACACTCGAAAGCTGCCACCCAGTCGCCTAAGAGAACAAACGAAGGTCACGGTACAACAGACCTGGTAGTACAGTCACACAAGAGTCCAGAGACATTGTTCGATATCGAAGGGGGCCAGAGACAGGCTTCCCTAGGTATGAAGAGAAGGTTTTTGAAGTCATTGGCTCTCACGCTGTCGCCATTGTTTACACGCCTCGCCCTTCGACCCCCATTGGAGGTCGACGGGGCGACTCTTTCGCCTTCACGGACTGTACAGGCCCTTGACTTACCGGTGATAGGAACGGCTACGCTTTCGCCCTTGGCCGGGCTAGTGCGGTCGCCCTGTCAGTTACTCTCGCCGTTGCCGACTCCTCTACTAGCCATGGAGGGGGAAGCAAAGGAGAAAGTAACAAACGAGGACCCGAACGGGAAGGACACAACGCAACTTATTACCAAAAAGAACAAAAAAACGAAAATCCACAGAAAACTGATTTCAAAAAGACAAGCTACACAAACTGATACAGTAGTGGACTCAGTCGACATCTACGATGAGGTACAGCCTCCAGTTATCTACCCAATGGTATCGACAGCAACAAACACGCCACCACAAGCCACGTTTTTGTCTCATGGACTCACCATCCGCAGCCGACTGTACCTACGGCGACTACCACAAGTATATGCACACAAAGGGCGACTCTTGCCGAGGCTCCCCTTGGGCGAAAGTGATTCGGCAACGCCACGGGTCGACTACATCGAGCCTGACACGCCGCTACCACAGCCAGAGAAGGTATCCTTCTTTTCGGAGACACGAAACGAAGGGGTGAATGCTATTGAAGTTGAAGAACAGATCACATCACGGCGAACATGCAACAGTAACAGAATAAAAGCTTGTGCCACGATAATCTATGCACTATTCACCTTGATATTAGCCGGTACGCTAGTGGCTCTTGCAAATGGGAATGAAGCACCGATGATCTGTCCTATGGACAAGGGAAGGGA
This sequence comes from Macrostomum cliftonense, assembly GCA_950096795.1. NCBI lineage: Eukaryota > Metazoa > Platyhelminthes > Macrostomidae > Macrostomum > Macrostomum cliftonense. The sequence goes on along the minus strand of CATNEM010000136.1, from coordinate 1,881,147 downwards.
GCCCTTGGTCTACAAACTGCCAGCTTCAATACACTGCCGGAATTATACAATGAATCAAACAAAGCCACAGCCAGCAACATTGGAGATCTACAAAGCTAATGTGAGAAAGCATAGGCAGTTAGCGATAGTGTGTTTTCGGGAACGACATTGGATCGACAAAGTTTGGAAAGTACAATGGACACGAGTGCGATTTTGGCAAGAAGCCGAACATGTTTCGCGAGAAGAATGTTTAAAATGGAATGAAACTTTGTCTTCACACGACGGACAATTGCAGTTCGAATTGGCGGCTGGAAATGTACAACTCTATCGAACAAAGAATACACCTTCAGGAGACTGGGTGCACTCAGACAGGAGTAGCTACCCAGTGTATTCAGCACATAACTCCTACTTGATCAGGAATGTGCCAATTTACAGCAATCCGTTCGAGACAGTCTCGTCGCTAATGGTGCCGTTAGAAGATCGTTGTTCTTATGCAGAAGGCATCTGCACTACTCGACGAGTTCCTGCGGAAGAGGCAGAGAGATGGCCGTTAATGCCCACCTATCATGCCGACTATAGGAGTGAGGCAAAGGGAGGCCCATATGATCATTATGAGATTGAAGCTCGCTATAAGAAATATTCAATTGTTTGGGATGTACGCAAAGAAGTCGATTGCAAATTCTTGGCCGAACAAAATATTACAGGAAATTTTTTAGGAACAACTTTTATAGCCGACTCGAAAACTTTCGCCTTAACCTTCAGGTCACCACCGAACAAGATGAGAATTGAATGCAAGGACACCAAGGAAGACGTGTTGATTTCGGAACAGGAAATTCCTGTGCGCATAAAACAGATTAAACCAGAAGAATTTGAAGATTTTATCAAAGGAAAAACTATCAGACATCGTCGATCGATAGAAACGCCGCGACTGACTTCGGACAGACAACTATCAGCTCAGTTAACAGCCATGTCAATGAATATTAACGAAAAAATTCGTCAGTTACATACAAAAAACTTGGAACTCACTTGCGGCATGTACGAAACCAGCATGAGGTATGCTAGAGAGAATTTCTACAGCAACCCCACAAGAACATTTCGAAAAATTACGGGCATATCAAATGTACTGGCGGTGCCAGTGTACAGGCATCTACTTCTCTATCCTTGCTACCCTGTGCACAAGTTTAAAATTAAAGGAAAGGACGGGAAAATCTGCTATGACAAGCCAAAAATAGAATTCGAATTCCAGGGCAGTAACCAGACAGGATTCCTGGATACAATTAATAACATAGTCAGCTATCAAGCACAGCCGCAGCCATGTACGACAGCAACGGAATTTTATTACCATAATGGAGTGTTGCGCCGCACGAAGGGAGATCAAACGGATAACGTGACAACAGAAAATAGGATAATGGATGAATCATACACTCACGATGATATGCGACTACAATTAACAACAACGATTTATAAACCCACTGGGGATATAGCACTAAAGGACATCACACCCACGTGGCTAATGTCAGATATGTTTCAAGCACTTGTGGCACAGCAGCAGGCATTGAGGACACTGTTTACAGCAACGGAATCATCTCTTGCGACGGGAACAACGCAGATATGGACACCCGCTAAAGATGTCATACAGAATTTTTGGATAAACAGCTTTAGAGAATTATTAAATGGGCAAGGAGGACTTTATCAACTGTTCCTATTCAGTAGCGCTTGCATTGTATGGATTTTACTATTCTTCACGTGCCTGTGCGCCTCTTGCGGTCGATGTCTTGGAGCCTGTTGGCAGGGATTCGGACAAGTCAACGCGTTCAATAGAGATGCTCAGCGAGCGTTTCAGAGAGAGAGAAGAAGAAAGCCACGGATTTTTCCTGTGGATATGCATCAGAACAGACCAGTGATCAACATCTCAGTGAATGGACACAAATGCCGCGCCTTGTTGGACTCAGGAGCGTCAATCACCCTGCTTACGCGAAAGATCAGTGATCAACTAAAATTAAAACCCATAAAAACAGAACACAGAGCAATCGGAGCAGGAGGTGAACACCTGAAAATTCAGGGACGAGTCCTAGTCCGACTAGAATTGGCAGGAAAAGAAATAGAGGTTAATCCCTACGTCGTGGATCATCTCCATAATTATGACGTCATCATTGGAGTAGACAGCCTCAGCACGATGGACGCGCCAATTACAATTGACTTCAGCAAAAGAACTCTGCAGATTCAGAAGGAGGCGCCTACGACGTTGGTGTACACCACAGATATAACAGCAACTGTGAGGATGCCAAAGGACATGATAATCCAACCTGAACATGTGGGATGGATTGAAGGCATGCTGCATGAAAAGGACTTGCCACCGTGCGCGATGATATTCGAACCCTGCAAGAAGGTGTTAGAAGATAAACAACTCATTATGCCTGCGACATTAATTCAATTGGACGAGAAGAAAAGTGTGCCCATACAGGTCATAAATCCGCATAAATTTCCAGTGAAATTATATCGACATACATTAATGGGATGGTTAATACCTCAATCATCAGTCGACGTGGTTCAGAACGAGATTACGGAAGATTCCAGAGATGACTTTAATAAGAAAGTTAATATAAGCAACAGTCCGATCAACAGCGAGCAGCGAGAGAAGTTGTTGGATCTCTTGTGGAAACACAGAGATGCCTTTTGCGCACATGATTATGACATTGGATGTGCCAAGGACATTCAGCAATCAATCAAGCTGATGCCGCATACAGAGCCTCTACAGTGTAAGCCCTATCCGATAGCGCAGCACCTGCAACAGCATTTTGATGATATTATTGAAAAAATGGTTAAAGCTGGAATAATTAAAAGATCAATCTCCGCTTACTCGTCACCATGCTTGCTAGTACAGAAGAAAGGTACATCAGAAAGACGATTGGTGTGTGATTTCAGAAGAATCAACAGGTACATACCGCAGGATCAACAAAGTCTACCGAGAATAGACGAACAACTGGCGAAGCTAAACAAAGCAAAATTATTTACAGTTTTGGATCTTAGACATGGATTTTGGCAGATCCCTATTGATGAGGAATCGCAGCAATATACAGCTTTTAAAACCTACAAAGGCGAGATTTACGCGTACTTACGGTCACCTATGGGAATCAGCAACTCACCTGCAACAATGTCACGGTTGACGGCTTACATGTTGGCAGGCATCGGCAACGTACTACACTATATGGACGATATTTTAGTCTATGCAGAAAATTTTCCGCAACTACTGACGGCGACGGACAATGCGCTAACGGTGATCCAGAAGCAAGGATTGAAGCTTCATCTGAAAAAATGCTCGTTCGCTCAGGACACAGTCTCTTATCTGGGACACACGGTTTCAGCGAAAGGAATAACACCGGACGAATCGAACCTAATGAAAGTGAAAGTGTTCCCAGTTCCATCGTCGGTCAAGACTGTGCAGTCATTCTTAGGCCTGGCTCAATATTTTCGAAAATTTATTCCTAATTTTGCTGCCATAGCCAAGCCTCTGTACGAGCTGACGAGAACGGATGTAAAGTGGAAGAAGGATTCCTGGAAGGAGGAGCATCAAAAAAGTTTCGAAACAATAAAAAATATTTTAGCATCAGATGCTCTCCTGAAACACCCAGACTTCGGGAAGCCCTTCGTCATTGAATCGGACGCCAGTGGGACAGGAATTGCAGCAGTCCTGCTGCAGGAAACAGCACCCAAGCAGGAGAGACCTATTGCTTATGTCAGCCGCGCCTTGAGACCGAATGAGCAGAAATGGTCAGCAACTGAAAGAGAGCTACTCGCCGTTTGTTTTGCGCTAAAACAATTCCACTTCTACATCTATGGATCGCCAATAAAGACAATAGTCCGCACGGATCATCAGCCTCTACTGCCAATAGTTAACAATAAGGGACAGGTGAACAATCGCTTAATGAAATTAACGCTTAAAATTCAGGATTATTTTATTCAGCTGGTCTACAAGGCAGGACCCAGCAACAAAGCAGCAGACGCTTTATCTCGAATGTACGAAGTCTCAACGGTACATCCAATTCCAGCGTTCGAAGATTTAGTTAAGAAGCAGAAAGATTGCCGACTCTACGGGCTAGTCACGGGACAGGTACAAGAAATTAATCCAATGATCGACAAAGCGACGAGACGGTTTTATAAGAAACATAAGGACAACCTGAGAATTAGGAGCGATGCTCTGTATCTCGAAGAGGACTCAACAGTTCGACTGTTCGTTCCGGAAGAATTTCGCATCGCAATCTATCATCAATTTCATGATGCGCCTTTGGCAGGGCATCTGTCAGCAGAGAAGACACAAGCTAAAATAGAGAAATATTATTTCTGGCCTACCTTGGCCGCGGACGTAGAACGATTTTGCAGGAATTGCACCAGTTGTGCAGCGGCGAAAGCAGGACGTCGACTATCGCCCAGCCTTCAAACCATCAGGCCGACAGGAGTTTGGCATCGAATCTCAGTTGATATCACGGGGCCAATGACACCGGCCACCGCGAATGGGATTAACTATCCGTACGTACTAACAATTATGGATACATTTTCAAAATACGTTATAGCAGTGCCATTGCCGAATATCACAGCGGAAACCGTCGCCCTCGCCTTCTACAACGAGGTTATCTGCAAATTTGGCACGCCGAATTCGGTCACGACGGACAATGGAACACAGTTCACGGCTACGCTATTCAAACAAGTGCTACAGATATTGGATAGCCAGCAAATTTTCGTCTCGACTTACAACCCAAAGGCGAATATGGTTGAGCGATTCCATCGAACCTTGCATGAGATGCTGACACATTATGTGCACGCCAAGCCGCACGACTGGTTAGAATTTTTGGGATCAGTGGTTTTGGCTTACAACACCAGTGTACACAGTGCTACGAAAAATACGCCTTTCTACCTTATGTTTGGGCGAGATTTTTTGCCGCCGTGCAGAATAATTCAAGCGTTTCTGCCATCGCCCTATGTGGATGAACCAAGTTTAGTGCAGAAGTTCGCATCTTCACTGCATCTGGCTTGGCAAGCTGCCGAGCACCACATGTCTGTGAAAAATGAGAAGCCTGCGGCTACTGAAGACTCTACAGCGCCACTGCGGATTGGTGATTTAGTTTACTTGCACTATCCGCCACAGCAGACACACAAGCATGCAAACAAGTTTAAGGGTCCGTATCGAGTTACAGCGATTCCATCAGCAACGACAGTTAGACTATCGAATGTCCAAGATCCGCAGCAGGCACAGATTTTCGTCCACATGCACCGGCTGAAAAAATTCGGTGCCAAAGATCAGCATAGGGCTACGTTTGACAACGCGCCGCACGTCCGTGCACCGAACACGCACGAAGCAACAGCGAGCGCGACAACACAGACGCCAACAAAGGAGAAAGAGGCGGTCGGCACAGCGCCGCATCCATACAACCTGCGGAGCAGGAAGCAGTAAATCAGCACTGCAGCGCCGCACCGTCGTAAGACGCTAATTTAAAGGACAGTTGCGATAACAAAACAAAAAGAAAAAAGAGAACACTAACAAAATCCCCGTGGAGTTCCGGGTTTAGAATAGTTCTCCCGCTCTCTGGCGATTCGTAAAAGGCGAATAACAGGCTCCTCCACTTCAGCCTCGTCTGATTTTTCTCTCGCAGTCTAAAGCTAGTGCCCTCGGCGCACTCTTTCAATTCTTGCTCTCTCGTCTGGCAGTTTGATTCTTGTTCATTTTTGCTCATTCTCATTTAGATTTGTTCATAATGTCAGATATCGCGTTGCGTGAGTGCCCGGTGTGTCTGGGCGATGATTTTTTGTCAGCTTTGCCTGTTGTATGCTTTACGGGTCATCGAATGTGTATAGAATGTCTGCGCGCTGCCAAGTGGACACCCGTGCTAGACACCTGTCCCTTGTGTAGAGCGTCTTCACGAGTATGTATGCAATGTTTTTCTTGGAGTACGCGTCCCTTCTGTAAGAACCAGCATGCCATCTGTAGAAAGTGTGTAAAGTCTTTGGCCCGGTATGACTGTTATGAGTGTTTGATTTGCCATGAGCCGCCGCTGCCCGCAATGACGAAAACTATGCGAAAAATAGAGCCGATCAACAAGCTAACAGCGGATTTGATATCGGGCCTGCAGTTTCACCGCGCCCTGCGCTTGCTGGGGAACCAACCAGTAGCCAGGATTGACGCGCACGTCTTTAACCGGCTGCGGGACCAAGTGACCAGGACGGCCAGCCAATTACGAGACCTCACAGAAACGGAGCTGCGCCAGGAGTTAGCGCAGTGGATGGCAGACAACGGATGCAGATTGGTGCCATTCCTAATCCGTTGGGCACCGGCGCTGTACTACCACGCCTGGCACCCGGCCAGCCCTTCACGCGACCGCAGCACGCCGTGGCTGGCCTACTGGGATGTAGAGCCACTATAAATACGCAGCGTGAGAAAATGAAGAGACGCAAATCCTCGGATCACCACAGACGCCACTTAGTTAAAAAGTCATAAAGACATCACGCGAAATGCGACGTGGATCGGACATCCCGAGAGAATACGGCTTCTGGCTGTTGCTCGTCCCGTGGCTGCCGGACATACTGCGGGAAGCGGCCGTACTGGCCGCCGGTTACATGCTGGTCCTCGCCGCCATGACAGCAGGACCTCAGGCCAACGGCGAGGCGGAGCCCGCCGAGGTGGCAGCTATCACCATCGATAACGTACGCGGACGGAGTCGGCTCTGCTCCATTTGTGGCGAGAGGGCCGGCCGCATCCGCTACTGCATGGAGAGACGCGGTCGGGGACACTTTGTGTGTCCCACCTGCCTGCCCCATCTGCAAGCCACGGCCGCCCACTAGCTGCCGCCGCCCTGGAACCGGTAGGAGTCCTCAAAGGTGCCAAACGGTGCGGGTCAGGAGCGAGTCAACAAATACCAACTCAAAACCCACTCTCACCGACGTCATAGGTACGACATTCGTTGCCCTCCCTGTCCGGAGTGCCGGGGAATCAGGCGTGTTTGCATGATTTGCGAAGCGCGTGTTCCCCGGCCTTACTGCTCCGACAGGGCGGACCATATGCTCTGCCGTGCCTGCACCCGCCGAAGGGAATCCTGGGCGCAGCGTACCTGTCCCCAATGCGATGCGCCAGCCCTGCCCTGGCGTCACGACGGGCTCGAGGAGATGTACGGCCGGCTGCGCCCGGCCTACGTCGAGCTCCACTACGGGCGCCTGCGGAACGTGTGGCGCCGCCTGCTAAGGTTCCCGGTGGCCGCCAGCCACCGGTACTGGAGGGAGCAGGTGGCGCTCACGGCCCGCGGCGCCATTCTCGACCCCCGTCGGGGCGCCGGGACCCCTTCGGCGGGGCCGCTACGTCAGTGGGCGGAGGAACAACGGGACATGCCGACGGCAGTGCGGCGCAGGCTGGTAGGCGAGTGGCTGCTCTTCGTAGCCGCCGCCCGCAGTCGCAACTGGATGCCGCCGGTTTTACCGCCGCCCGGTTTGGCCCGGCCCGTGGAGGCCTTCACGCTGGCCGACTTGGAGCGCCTGCGTGACGAAGTGGCCAGGCACGCGTGGCAGGCGGACCCCGGCACCAGCTCCGAGGACGGCATAGATTAGGACGTCGAGACGGGAGACATGATTTCAACGGGGGGGACGACTAACAAACGCTGCAGTAGGGGTTACACTGACTTAGTACACACAGTTATTTCACCGCCATCTCGTAGGTTTGTTTTGCTTGCTCTTCATTTCGTTGGATACATCCAAAAAATGGACTTTGGATCATATTACTCCCTGCATGTTTCACTATTGGCCGCTTGCTGCCTCGCATCAATTTATTTTGCCGCGCCATACACCGCCATTACTACTTAGTTCGCTTCAAGGTATTGAAGAACCCCTGCGCTTCATTAACTTTTCATGCTTACGGATATGCACTGAACTTCGAAAAAACTCCTACGTATCTCGTTTTGCTCGTTATCCACTACAGTCTAATCATCCAGTGCTTATTTATTCATTACTTTTGTTCATAATTTGTCTCGGCTAACTCACTACAGTCTACTTGTTTTGGTGATTATTTACTCATTAATTTTATGCCTTAAAGTTTTCACGCTGTTTCAAGCGTCGTTCTCTTTTTCCCGCTACTTTGATGTAAAACGCGCGAAAATTTGTAAACTTCACTATTTAGCCGTACCCTCCGTAATATTCACAATTTAGCCTTGCCCCTACTGTTGCGCTATCACGTTTTCGCTTTTTCATTTCGCTCCCGACATGATGATAGAACGTTGAGAGTTACATTCGGGGACGAATGTTTCCAAAAGGGGGAGTACTTGTAGACGGATTGAAATGCGTAAAATGCGAATGCGAAATAAATAGGCAGAGTACACTACTGCCAGAAGTAGTCAGTACGAGATGCGCATACCGTAAATGTAAACGTACGGGACAGTACAGCCCGGAAAGACTGAAACCTAACGTAGCAATGACGTTACTGTACAATAGAGAGCGTCTGGGGCAGACCCCCGATCTATTATTAGAAACAATACAGCGCCTGTACGAAAGGCAAGGACAGCCTCCCCCCAAGCTGTCCAGACGCATCTGCGAATGCGTACAGCTTCTAACAAAATGAATCTAATGCGGAACGCGTAGTTGATACGTATATCCTACGAAACTCACCTTTTGTATGCACACCTGTTAACTGACTCACGAATGAAACGCGCCACTTTCTCTTGTACGCAAATGAATCATGAAAATGAAGCCTGTCACTCCAAACGTAGGAGCGACGTCTCACTTTTTGTGCCTATATATACGAAACACCTGAAGCCGCAGAAATCTCAGACTTCTCCGGAAGGAAAGGAAGTAGAAGAAGACGAGGAAGAAGAAGAAGAGCCCCTAGGGAAAGTTCTCCCGGACCGCCGCTTCAGGGAGCGCCCTGGTAGGCCTTCCAAGAATTATCTTATAGACTAGGACCCCGTGTAGGCTAGTTAGTTAGATCGGTACCAACCGGCGTACCGCCGGGCTTGACAACCAGCCAGCCCACCCCAGCCGGAGAGTCTGCGTTTGAGCGGAATTCAGCAGGAGCTTTGTTATTGTTGCTCCGTATTATCTTAATCTAATTGTTGACTCAGAGTCTGTCTTCGTGACTTAGTTCCTTAAAGAAAGCCGCCTATACAAAGGGCCTGCGTCTTCAGCGCCGAGCCGAACTCGAGCCGCCGGGATCCAGGGTTTTCAGCATCTGCAGGAGCCTGCTGAGACAGCCCGCTCCGGGAATCGACGCTTAGCAACTAGACGGCAACAGCAAAAGGTAACTCTTCTCTGCGGTTCATTCACAGAGAAACCCCCATTTTGCATTCTTAATGTAGATTTGGAAATCTACCAGCGTGATTTTGCAGACAGCACAAGGTTAACATTGATCCAAAGTGCATCATCTGAGGTTGGTCCTCCAGTGTTGACTGTGAGACTTCTCTATGATCGTCATAGACAACACTATGATTCATTATATCTAAATGATTCTTTGAACACTTCGCAAGTCGACCAGACCTCTATGCGGTCAATGCAATTTGACTCTATTTGTCAGCCTGCAGCGACATGTACTAGCACCTCCAATTCTGCTTGTGCAAGCGACACGAGACTACCAGCGGACAAGAACATTAATACTGATCAATTTAACCTGTGAGATTGTATACATATATTTTGCCTTGGTAATCTTTTCACTACTATTGTGCGTAAATTTTACTGATTCAGGCCACGTTCTGCTATTACTGATGAAATTGGACAAATGATATATCTTTGTTTTTTCTCTTTGAATAAAAAGCACACTCTTTTTTTCTGTTATAGATACAATTCTGAGCGTCCTCATTCGGCTGGTCGGATGGACACCTTGTGCAACATGTGCGGTGCTTTAAAATGGAAGAATGAAACGCCTGGACTCTGCTGTAGTGGTGGCAAGGTTAAGCTTGCACCACCGTGCGTACCAGTTGAATTGCAACGCCTTTACATGGGTCTGCACGAAAAGAGTAAAGTTTTCTTAAAAAACATCAGAAATTACAATTCTGCTCTTCATATGACCTCATTTGGAGTAAAGAACAGGGACATTCCTGGACCTTGCATAAACTTTGTTATTCACGGTCAGATCCACCACAAAATTGGTAGTTTGCTTCCCAGAGTGGATCAGAATGCTCAGTACTGCCAGATTTTCTTTTGTGACACTGAGCTTGACACGAGGATGTCCGTTGTGAAGGGTCTAGATCGCAATCTGTTGGAACTTTTACAGAAAATTTTGCACAAAGAGAACTCGTATCTGCGTACCTTTAAATCAGCAATCGAGAAGCTCACGGAAAACCAAGAATTGCAAGGTGCTTCTGTGGTTATACGAGCCGATCGGAGACCGACTGGTGAACACGTGAGGTGAGCATGTATATTAATAATTGAACTTTATTCAATAATGCATTAACAACTTGCTTGCATTCAATTCTTAAGGAGGTTCAATCTTCCGACAGTCAGTGAGGTCGCTATACTTTGTGACACAGTCGATGGTGACGGCGAAGGAGAGCCTTCTAGGAGAGATATTGTACTGCATTTGAGGGGTGGTCCTCAGTGTTTAACGACAGTGGTGCCTGTTCGTCTTTCATGTCCTAAGTTCAAGTGTACTAGCAGTGATTACATTTGTAGCACTGATTGACTAATTGGACGCTGAGCTGATTGAGCGAATTATATTCTGTTTTATCGTTTTGCAACATAGTTCTATTGTTGAAAAGCAATCTATCATTGTTATTCAGTTCCCGCATAGCGGGTTCAACTTGCTAGTTTCTACTAATTTCAGTTAGTTATAATTAGCGAAGAAAAATTGCCAAAACAGCTTTAAACTGATATAACAAGTTTGAAATAGTTTAAACTGGATAATAATAACATTATTATCGCGAAGAATTAGCATGCGCACGAATTAGTAAAAATTTTATAAATTTTTCTTTGTTTTACTAAGGACGTTAAACTGGCAGTTTAAACCAGTTTAAATCATTTTAAGTCAGTTTAAACCATTTTAAGGCTACTCGAACGCACCCATAAATTAGCATTGATTAATGTGTCTTTCAAGCGAGCCAGACTTCCAGAGTCTTAAAGTGACGATTTATTGGTTCTCAGATTCCTTAATATATATTAAATCAGAGCAACGATCTGTCCATTCCCAATCATGCGGTGAGGCCTTTAAAGCTAAATGAATATGATGCTGCGGACAGCTTTGTCCAGATGATAGCGAGATGACGGTGACAGCGAGAGTCAATGCGCGCTTAAGTAACGAAAGGTAGAAAGTCCAGACCTGCGACCAGTTCGACTTGTGAGCTTACAACCCCGCCATCACCGCTTTGTGCGGATGGCATAATCATAACGAGCGCCCTTTCAGAAGCAAAAGACGTCCAATAAGTTACGGATCGACCACACAGTTCAATTCTAACTTCGTTTTTGCAGCTACTGATTAGTATTTTCGGCTGTCAATGGCGAAGTCGAGCGCGAGGATACACTAATAGAACAAGGATCACTAGTAAGAAGAACCTACTTTAGACGTCGAAATGTAATGGAACTGAATGAATTTACATCATTACATGTACCAAGAGAGGCTCAGAGAGACGTTTTGCTGGAGATACAGTACTTGCACACAAGTTGGTCACACGTATTTGTATCGTCAGAAATATTTAATGTACAAGTAGTATGTTTTAACTTGGGTAAAATAGCATAAGCATTTAAGTTATTACCTTCATTTTGACGATGAAAAACTTTCAAAGTCATCAAACTACTGATTGATATTTTTCAAGGAAAACCTGTCCCTCTGGTTTCATTAATAACCACAGTGTATCCCTTGTTTGCACTTAAGTATACTGAGTACATTATCTGGGCTCTAATAGGCACTTTACGATAATCTGCTGACTGACTATCTCGATCATATGCTTTTTTAGCTCTTCACATAATCCGAAACATTAGCGAACAAAAGCAACATTCAATGTTCTGTTATTCACAGCAATAGGAAATGAAATTAAAATGAATATGGGAAATCAAACTTAGAGGCGAGTCAGTAAAGTACATGTACAAAGGGTGTACATTTATATATGTAAAGTACGTGTACATGCACATGTAAATTAATTGAACCGAAAGATGGGCTCCGGAAATTTCCTCCCTGATTGATGCAATAAGGGTTGCTTAACACATGAGCAAAATAAGAGAGCCAGAAAAACTATCAGGAAAAATCTGTCAACTTAATTAAATGGCTCTGAAGAGCGAACACAGAACCTACCGGGAAAAAATTGCACTGATCGTTTAAATTTAAAGTACAAACTCAGCTCTGTAGGCGATTGCACATAAAATCCTTGGTGGCATGCAATTACTCGTACTTTAGTCCCTAAAAGACAAGCTAGAAACAGACTGGCAGTAAAAGTTTGTTAATAATTGATAATATTGTCTACGGCTCGACCCGACGGCATACAGGGCCATGGGCATTAGTTAAAATGCAAAGCAGAAGCCACAGAAGCTAAGCCTGAGTTAAACATAGGCATTCAAGAGCCAAGTTAATCGCTACTCGACTCGGATCAGCCACTTGGTAGATTGACGATCAGACACCAATTACCGTTCATAGGGTAGCCAAAAATGGAGAACACTGATAACGAGCTGTATAATACCGCGGCTGAACTTGCTAAAAAATTCGACAAAGTCATCGGCAAGATGAGGGAACGGGACCGGACCGCAGCACCGGCTGCTGCTAAAGCTGCATCGCCCACAGCCACGGCTGGAGCACCTGGCGGTGCAGGTGACAAGTATTCCGGTGCACCTGGAGGCCGACAGCAGCCCCAGCAACAGCATCAACAGCCGCCGCCGCCGCCTCAGTCAGAGAAGAGGCAGCAAAAGCAGCTGAAGCACCAGCCAAATCAGTCGCAGCAGCAACCGCCAAAGCAGCAACAGCTTGTTAAGCTGCTGGCAATGCTATTGCAGCAGAAGCAGCAGCCGCAGTTGCAGGAGCAGATAATTGAGCTCCTCGCCTCGTACGTCCAGGAGCAGCCGGGCCAAGCCGCGCAGCAGAAAAACGAAGACCAGCCGGAAGTGCAGCAACGGAAGCCGAAAGAGCAAGAAACGCACGAGCAGCAGCAGCAGCAGCAGCATCAGCATCACAGTCGCATGTCCCGCTTTGAGCCACAGCTGGTGACCACCAATGCAAGCAATAATTTGGCGGCCAGCCCCCAGCAGATGGTCTGCATGGAGCCCAACGAGCTCAGGCTGGTGCTCAAATTGGTGCCGTCAATCTCCGAGAACGGCTCGCTGATTTTGCGGCCCAGCATTCAGGAGGATCGCGCCGACAGCTGGAACGCTTCAACAGCCGCCAACTCATCGTTCCCAACGACACATCAGCAATGCAACAATGGCGATCAGGATGAGGACGAGGATCACGAAGACGTCTGCGTGCAGATCGACAGCGGTGCAGTGGATTGTCGCCCAGCCAGGATCGCCCCGCAGCAGCATCGCAGCAAGATGCAGCCGGCTCTCCATAGCCACGGCAACGCATCCCAGAAGCGAGTCCGTCAGTCGGATGCTGGCGGAAAGCAGCAGCTCAGCGCCCACCATGGCAGCAGCGGCGCCAAGCGCATCGGCACCAGCGCGAATGTCGGCGGCTCCGCTTTTCCTAAGCAGCAGTCGACAGAGCTCTCCGCCAGCCGGAGGCGTCGAGATTATCCGCAGTCTGGCGGCGACGGCTGCCAGATGAACAATCACCACGACAATGCGATGGGCTCGCGCGGCTCGGACTGCGGAAGCTTCTGCGACGATTCTGTAGACGGCAGCAGCGACTCCGACTGCGAGTACACCGACGGTTTGCGGCCTGCGGAGGCTGTTGAAGACTGCGACATGCGGCAGCTGATGGAGATGCTGCAGGTGCCGGACTCCGTCTCTCGCAGCTGCACTGCTGGTCGCTACTGATGATGACCACGGACAAGCAATCTCTAAGACTGAATTCCCTCGCTTTCTCGCTCCATTGGTTAAGTTACCCCACGAGTAGCGTCCCAGCTCCGGGATGTGCCGTCTGATTTGGAGCCTTAAACCTTGTCTTGCACTGCATTCATTTTTTGAATCTCATTTTAAAAAATGCGCCGTAAGTCCCTATAAGAAGCCCATTTGGCTTGCGTGGAAAGCTGTGCATGGGAATGCGAAGCTTAGCAGCTTCAGTTCCCCTTGTCAATCGACTGGACCACATCTTCCCCACAGTCGGTAGAGCATCTTCCCCACACCTACCCTCCTACTCACAGCTTTACCAAGTGCTGCTACAACAATCCAATCCCATCTCGACTCTCTAAAAGTGCGCAAAGTTGCTCTTATATTGTAGGGTACTGAAAGTCGTGTATTGTATTAAGCACTGGAAAAATACAATTCCGTGGTAAAGTTGGCCAAAACTACGCAGGTATGTATTTTTACTTTGGTAGTACCGAAATAAGAACTTATCCAGCTGGACATTGTTTCTTTTCTTGTTAACATGACCACAGAATTTTTTGTTTAAAGATAAGCCATTTGAATTTTTTTTAAATTATCTTTTTTGTCGGTCAGAGACAGTCTCGAATTCCTGCGGCTGGAATATTGCCACGGCCAGCAAGTTAACCAAGAGAGTGAAAGACATGACAAGTACCTAAGGCATGAGACCATGACAAAATGTGCTGAAAGTCATTTGTGATCAATTTACCAAATGCAAAATGGCTCACAAATCAATGAGATTGGGATGCCACAATGTGATGCAGTATATTACTAAAGAAAGCACAGAAAGGCTACGTTAAAAATTGCATTCATGAGTACAGACAAGTAGCTAAAAGCTGTCAACCAATCACATAAGTGTTGCTCGGATCTTCGGAAGATATTTAAGATCCTCACGTAACAGTTGCTGCACGAACTGTACAGTTGGCTAGCTGAATCTTGTGTCTGCGCCAACGTGAAGTAACGTGAAACGTTTAAACCTTTTTAAGGCTGCAGTTCCGGACGGTTCACGATGAAGTTGGGCCAAATCCATCTGATAATGTTCACCTTCTGCATCAACAACTGCAGCGCCGCCTGTCCCAGCCCCTTCACCCACCTGTCTGGCGGCCGCTGCGCCTACTGGAACGCCAGCTACTCGGCGAGCTGGTGCCGGGCTGCCGAGATCTGCCTGAGCATCGGAGGCGAGCTGGCCATCGACCTGGACCTGATCAGGGCTGTCAGAAGCCGACTGAGCTCCACCTTCATGTACGTTGGAATCACGGACCTGCTGATCGAGAGAGGCACCAATAAGACTGGCTGGCAGCTCACCAACGGAAGCGTCGCGCATTTGGATCCTTCTGACTGGATTCCTGGTACTCAAAACGAAAATGGCAGCGACGACGACTTCGGAATCGTGAATTACGATGGAATGGTTGATAGCAGGTATACTTTTTCGTGGGCGTTTCTGTGCCAGTCGCTGGTGACGCCCAACAGCAACTGGTTTCATAGGGTCAGCTTCCTGCGTCTCGGCGACATCAGTCCCAGTCTACTGCTTCACCGAGGTCACCAACGTGAAGCTGGGGTTAAACTGTGCCGCCCGCTGCGCTCACCGGTGGCAGTGCAGAGCCGCCCTGCACAACGCTGCTGAAGGCAGGTGCCGGATGCTGGACTTCACGGACTCGAGCGTCAGAGACGAGATCGAGCAGGACCCGAACTGGACCAAGCTCGTCAAGCGCTACTGACCGTTGACTTTTATTAAGCAGCCAAAAACAATCTGCTAATCATTTTAACAAGCTAATCAGTTCTTTTCTGACACTTGCTGTCTATGATTGAGCGTAGGTTTTTCCTAATTAAACTCTTTGGACAGTTAATTTGCAATTTTTTTGCTCTTGTTTGGTAAGTGTTTGTGAAGATAGAAGTAAATGATAAATGCGTTGGATTTTTATACGTGTTGGGGTCGTATTTGCGATGCACTGTACGAGCGTAAAACTTTTACTATTTTCCCGATGTCAACAAAAGCATTAAAAATCTCGTGTGTTCGTCGGTTGTACTTCGTACAAATGCAGAATCTGTTAGTTAGATATTTTCCTATCTGTGGATTAACCAACGGAAATGATTTTGGGTATCTTGTATAAATCTTTGGGTCTATGAGCTTTTCTCGCAGGAAGTTTTCCCGCAGGAAGTTTTCTGCCGAGTTTTTTTTACCCGCAGTGTGATTTTTCTTTGTTGTTCAGTTCTTCTTCAAACCAAGTTGTCCTTGGTTTTGCCGTGTAGTTCTTTCTCAGAGTTTTTTAATTGAATGTTTGTGCTCATCTTGTAGAATTGTAGCTTAAAGGTTTCCCACTAAGCTACAAATGCTTTCCGCTGTGCTGCCACAGTTTAGACTCTTGAGCTTGAGGGCTGAGCTGTGGCATTACAGTCCCTTGGATTGGGGCATAGTAAACAGCGCATTAAGCTATATAAGCGCTATGGCAGTTTAAAGGATCAAATTATTGATGCTATATTTTTTGCTCAATTTCGGAATACTAATAGTAAATAAAAGCTACGAATCTAGAGACGCGTAACATACATAAATAGAAATAAGATGAGGGCTTACTTCCCGAGGAGTGGCCATTAAACCAATTAACTACATGTACCAATTAATAACTAACGCAGTAAAACCAAGGACAACTTAAGAAATAAACAACAAAGAAAATCTCACTGCGGGTAAAAAACTCGGCAGAAAACTTCCTGCCGGAAAATCTCGCTGCGGGAAAAACTCGTGCTCCCAAATCTTATGTGCTGAAACTGAAGGTTAAGCTAGGCATGATTAAGGTAATTTTATAATTGTGGTAGACATGTTTACGTGCTGAGAGTTAGAGAATCAGTGTAAAATGCAAGTGACTGTTTCGTTTATTCGTGGAAAAAAATAATCGTAATTTTACTTTTCTGCGGGCCTGAGTTTTCTGGTTTGATTGTCAGCGAAGCATACTAACGCATCGCCCTCAAAAAATGCGTTAAATGCATCGTTAAAAAATCATAATGGGCAGTTAACTGCGGCGGAATGACAGCACGCAACTTTGAGCTGAGCTGCATGGTTGAAATCTTGAACCACCGCTTATCATTGATGCCAATCTGGCAATCCAGCTGCTTCAGTTCTGCTTTGCCCCAGTGTGCCTGTTAAGTAAAAAAACATTAAACTTCTACTTCAGATGGCTAAAAAATCTTCTTTGAACGAACCGAAAACTCGTGTCTCCATGCACTGTCTCATTATTTCAAGAGGTAACCGCAAAGAGACGGGGCATTCGGACCTACAGCAGATGCGCCTCATTAACAGGTGTGATGGTTTATGAAGATTTTGCCATTACTTTGTAAAAAGTGTAAAAGCGTAAAAAGTGTGTGAAGTTTAAGTTTTTTAGTTATTATCTGCATTATGTTTTTCGCTTAAGGTGTACCTATATGCTCTTAAAGTAACGCATCATTTCTTAATCAGAGCATTTCCTGGCAATGCAGCTCAGTTTTTCTCGTATTTCTTACAGACAAAGCGTCTTTTAAGGGTACAGGCTTTCTCTTTAAATGACTGCTTTAGAGAAACAAACGCTCTGACAGATCCTTTACTCAGCGGGTGGTTAGCTTGGATTGAAAGATGACCGCACACAAACTCAGTCCGCCAACCCGCTCTTGACTTGTCCTGAATGTCCTAGTTGTCAGAATGTTTTCTTAAACGTTTTACTACTTTTGCCAGTTTTAATGTCACTTGTCACATGTACCTCGGGATATTTGTAATAAGTGTAGGCCTGTGTTGTTTACGCTGTTGTGCCGCGTGCTAGCTCTCTCTATCTCTCCGTCTCTTGCTCTCGTGACGTCGTTTTCTCTCTCCCCCCAATGTACAGTATGGAATGTGCGTATGGCGGCTTAAGCAGCCGCCACGTTGTTTTCAATAATATAAAATATACTCACATTCCATACGCCAGGAAAAACATCGTGTTTGCCCGATACCAATTCCGCCTCTGTGTTCAACAAACCGGAGAGAAAATCGAGGCCTGGTACAGCAGGCTGCGGACAGCCGCCGAGCCATGCGAGTTTGGCAATCTGCGGGACTCGCTTATACGAGACCAACTTGTGGCAACGTGCGTCTCCGACAAATTGCGCAGACGGCTGCTCCAGGAAGCTAACATCACGCTGGACGAAGCTCTGCAGAAAGCCAGGGCATTTGAGGCTGCGGACGAACAGGCAGCCGAGATGGAAAAAACCTTCGACTCTCAAGTTGCCAGCCTAGTCCGAAGCAACAAAGCAGTCATCGGTGGACGAGTGTCTACCAGCGAGTCGAGGCCGAGCCAATCGCCGACCTGCTACCGCTGCGGCGAGCGCGGTCACGCCTCATGTGACGCGGCTAAGGGCAAGATATGCCACAACTGCGGCAAGCCAAACCATCTTGCCAAGGCGTGCCGCCAGCCGCGATCAGCCAACAGCAGAGGCCGCCAACAGGTCCACGCCAACACAGACGGCACAGCTCTTAGTGACGGGCCCAAAGAAGAAGTGTTCACTCTACACAAGGACGACGCATACCCGACCGACGTCTCGCTAAAAGCCCGAGTGGGGAGCCGTCAGCTCTTGATGATGATTGACAGCGGAGCCAGCTGCAGCATCATGAGCCAGCGCACCTTCAAGACGCTCAATCGACCGCATCTGCGCGCTCCAAGATCCGAGGTTCGAGCCTACGGTTGCGCCTCACCGCTAAAGATCCAGGGTATCGCCGACCTGGAAGTCCAAATCGGAGCAGCCAGCACTGTTGTGCCTTTCCACATCATGGACGGTGACGGCCTGACGCTGCTCGGCCGTGAGCCAGCATTCAGACTCGGAGTACTTAAAATTCACCACCCGGAATTCACCGCAACAGAATCGGTGCGTGCGAACAGCGACTCAGCATCACAGCTTCAGGACATCCTTCATCGCCACCGGGCCGTCTTCGAGGGCATCGGCTGTATCAAAGGCGTGCAGGTCAAAGTGCAGCTGACTGACAACGCCGTGCCAGTCTGCCAAGCACCATCCTGGGTTGCCGCGCATCTGAAGGCGACTGTGATCGAAGAGTTGAAGGCACTGGAGCGGCAGGACATCATCGAGCCAGTCAAGGGGCCCAGCGCCTGGGTGTCGCGCATGGTCGTCGTGCCCAAGACAGACGGTGGCGTCAGAATCTGTCAAGATCTCCGCGACCTCAACGCCTTTGTTGTTCCCGAGAAGCAGCAGATCCCGACGCTGGACGAGGTCACCGAAGAGATGTGCGGAGCCAAGCTTTTCAGTGAGTTGGACATCCGGAAGGCATTCTATCAGATCCCGGTGCACGAGGACAGCCGCCATCTTTTCACGTTCAGTACGCCGCTCGGACTGATGCGACTCAAGAGGCTCAGCATGGGTTTCACCAACGCTTCCGAAATCCTATAGCGCATTATGCTGGGCATCCTCAGCGGCATCGATGGCGTCAGGTGGGTTCACGACGACGTCATCGTATACAGCGAGGACGTTAAGCAGCACCACGAGAGACTGGACGCCTGTCTTCAGCGCCTTTACGAGTTCGGCATCACGCTGAACAAGGACAAGTGCAAGTTCGCCCAGTCGGCTGTCGAGTTCCTCGGGATGCTCCTGTCAGACAAGGGCATCCAGCCAGCAACTGAAAAGATTCGCGCAATGCAAAACTTCCGGCAGCCCGCTAACGTCTCAGAAGTGCGGTCATTTCTCGGCACGGCAAACTTCCTGGCAAAGTTCATCCTGAAATTCGCGGACGTGTCGGCACCGCTGCGCCACCTGACCAAGAAAGGCCAGCCATGGGAATGGACCGCCAGCCATGCCGAGGCATTCGACAGCATCAGGACTGCTATCGCCGAGGCTGACACGCTGGCATTTTTCGACCGCAAGCGCCACACGGAGGTCATTGTGGACGCTTCCCCAATCGGCCTCGGTGCCATCCTCACCCAGAAGCAGCCGGACGGTGGCAGCAGACCCGTGGCCTACGCCAGCAGAGCTCTGTCGCCAGTGGAGCAGCGCTATGCTCAGGTCGAGCGGGAGGCTCTGGCGATCAAATTTGCCTGCCTGAAATTCGAGCATTACCTGGCAGGCGACCCGAATTTCACCGTGGTGACGGACCACCGACCGCTCGTGCCGCTCTTCAAACCGGGGTCCCGCCCGCCGCCGCGGATCGAGCGGATGGCCCTCCGAATCCAGCACCTCCGCTTCACTCTGCTGTACAAGCCGGGACCTGCCAATCCGGCCGATCTGCTGAGCCGCCAGCCGCTACCTGAGCTCCGGCCAAACATTGGCGAGGTCCTCGACGCTGCCTTCGTCGGAGCCGTGTCAGCAGGTGCCGTGCCAAAGGGCTTCACCATGCAGCAGATCAGAGAGGCTTCAAAGACCGACGCGGAGCTACAGGCTGCAATCAGCGCAATCCGATCAGGCAGCTGGAACATGCTCGATCCCGTGCAGCGCTCATTCAAGTCCTGCAGCAGCGAACTGTCCGAGAACGATGGTGTCCTTCTTCGCGGAGATCTCATCGTCGTTCCCGAGTCTCTCCGAAGGCCGATTCTGCAACTGGCGCACACAAGCCACCTCGGCACGGACCGAACTCTGAAGCGCCTGCAAACGAAAGTCTGGTGGCCAAAGATGCGCAGCGACTGCGAGGTTTTCGTCAAATGCTGCATGTACTGCCAAGCTGCGGCGACACCCGTGGGCCATCCGCCTCTGAAGCCGACGGAGATGCCGGACGGACCCTGGCAGCTACTCGGCATGGACTTCTTTGGCCCAGTCCAAGGCCAGATGCTGCTGGTTACGACGGACTTGTACTCCAAATACCCGGAAGTCGACATCATGCAGTCAACAACGGCCGGCAGCGTGACGCCGCATCTGAGACGGCTATTCGGCCGCCACGGCATCCCTGCAGAGGTCATCACTGACAACGGGCCGCCGTTCAATTCCGCAGACTTTCGCAGCTTCCTCACCGGGTATGGAGTTCATCATCGGCTTATCTGCCCGCTACACCCGGAGTCCAACGGCGCCACCGAGCGTGTCAGCCGCAGCATCGGCAAGGTGGTAAAGACTGCGGTGGCTGAAGGCCGAAACTGGAGAGAGGCCCTGGATGACTGGCTTCTGGCGTTCCGCACAACGCCTCACAGAGCCACGGGACGGACGCCGGCCGAATTTCTCATGGGCAGGCCGATCAACGATGGAATCCCGGCCAGTCAGCAGTCAAAGTCATCAGGAGTCGGTCAGCAGACTGTCAGGGACTGGAACAAACGGTACACTCACCAGATGAAAAGGGCGTTCGATAAGAGGAAGGCAGCAAAAGAGCACAGCCTCGCTCCTGGTACGAGAGTCCTACGAAAGCAGCAGGTGAGCAGTAAGACGCAGCTGCCTTTTGAGACACAGCCCTGGACGGTGAGCCGAGTTCAAGGCGACACCTGCATCCTGCAGCGGGGTCGGCAGTCATGCATGCGGCACGTAACTCAGCTGCGGCCTTTGTTAGAGTCAGCTGACCAGTCCACCGGCCAGTCAGCCGGCCAGTCCGCCGGCCAGTCAGCCGGCCAGTCCGCCGGCCAGTCAGCCGGCCAGTCCGCCAGCCAGTCCGACGGCCAGTCAGCCGGCCAGTCAGCCGGCCAGGCCGCCGGCCAGTCAGCCGGCCAGTCCGCCGGCCAGTCAGCCGGCCAGTCCGCCGGCCAGTCAGCTGGCCAGTCAGCCGGCCAGTCCGCCGGCCAGTCAGCCGGCCAGTCCGCCGGCCAGTCCGCCGGCCAGTCAGCCGGCCAGTCAGCCGGCCAGGCCGCCGGCCAGTCAGCCGGCCAGTCCGCCGGCCAGTCAGCCGGCCAGTCAGCCGGCCAGGCCGCCGGCCAGTCAGCCGGCCAGTCCGCCGGCCAGTCAGCCGGCCAGGCCGCCGGCCAGTCAGCCGGCCAGTCGACCGGACAGGACTGTGGCGTGGCCTTACGGCCGCATCCACGAGCCGCCCGTGAGATCCCTAAGCGCTACAAGTAATTGCATGTGACAAGCTGACAGTTTCTTGCATTGGTAAATTTTTTTTTCGTGCGCCTTCAGTATTTTTTTGCTCCTTTTTTTTCTTTGGTGGGAAGAATTGTAGGCCTGTGTTGTTTACGCTGTTGTGCCGCGTGCTAGCTCTCTCTATCTCTCCGTCTCTTGCCCTCGTGACGTCGTTTTCTCTCTCCCCCCAATGTACAGTATGGAATGTGCGTATGGCGGCTTAAGCAGCCGCCACGTTGTTTTCAATAATATAAAATATACTCAATCGCCTATGTTCGACTTTAAGCTTTTTCTCGGCACTGGTTAACTACAAACAGTTGCTTCTCAGTCTTACAATAAGCATCCACAATGAAGAGTAAATTTGTGCCTTCAACCCAAACCAGTTTGGGGAACCAGAGTCCATAGACGGCTCTCTCCCTTTCATTACACCAACTTTTCCAGCGCCAATGGCATTAATTTATGATATCTTTGTTATCTGACTTAGAAGACCGCTTAGCATTTGCGAGTACTATAGGTTGTCTGAGAATAATCCCCTTTTCGGTTTTAATTTGGCCTTTTAACGAAATGTCGTGTGATTCAAAAGAAATACGTTTTAGTGCAAGATATTCCAAAAGCCCCGTCTGGGAAACTTCCTGCTGGCAAACGTCGTACATCCCTAAAAATCACGTCAGACGACAAGCAAAACAATGCTTGAACGCTTGAAAGCCTTGTGACAACAGAGATCCTTGAATTCTTACATTTAGCTCTGAAAGGTCCAATCGGCTTTAGTAGTTTTTGAGCGATTGACTCTGCTTTTCAGAATAATTTCTCTGAACAATTTTCAATCGAAGAATTTTCTCCTTGTTGCATGAGGCAAGATTGTCCAACTCGAATGTGCTCGAATGATTTTGTTAGTGTCCATTTCTGAAGGTCTGAAGGCCTAAAGCACAGATACGAGTATGTCACACGCTTTGACACTGGGATTTCCCCCAGCTTGAGGTGTCTCGAAAATGTAACATAGCCTGCTCTTTGAGCTCCTCATTACAAGTTAGGTAATACAGCAAAAAAGGAGAAAAAATTATAATCATTAAATTAGTGGCATAGGTCTGGCATACTACTTTCTAATGAGTACCCATGAGTGAAACGCATGAGAAAGTTCAATTTTATTGTTTAAAACTACTAATATAAACCTATCATCGAAGGATCATTCGCGGAGAGGGACTTGGATCACTAACAACACAAATCCTACCCTTAGGGATAGAAATATTTTCCTGCTACTGAGAAACAGACCGACTTGCTTCAAGCTTACGTTCCGAAGCCACTGTAGATGAGACTGCACCGGGTCCAGCTCATTTTATTCACCATCTGCATCAACAACTGCAGCGCCGCCTGTCCCAGCCCCTTCACCCAGCTGTCTGGCGGCCGCTGCGCCTACTGGAACGCCAGCTACTCAGCGAGCTGGTGCCGGGCTGCCGAGATCTGCCTGAGCATCGGAGGCGAGCTGGCCATCGACCTGGACCTGATCAGGGCTGTCAGAAGCCGACTGACAACTGGGTCAGATGGAGTCACCTTCGTTGGGTTCACGGACCTGCTGATCGAAAGAGGACGAAATCGAACAGGCTGGCAGCTCACCAACGGAAGCTTCGCGCAATTTGATCCTTCTGACTGGGATTCTGGCAACCCAAGTGATAATGGCAAACAAGATGACTTCGGATCTGTGACTTTCAACGGCCTCGCTGACAGAACCTGTTTTGTTTGAGGAACGCCAAGTCAACGAATTATGGTAGTTTGAAATTAAGATGTATTTTAGCGGCAGCGCGCTCGTAAGGTTCTGCGTTAATAAATGAAAAGATTCGAAGCTTAGCAAACAAAGAAGAGTACTGTATCGCGTCGCATGAACCATAGACTATTCCAAAATAAAAGTCTAAACTTTGCAGCAGTCATAGCAATACGTAACACCCCCACCGATGCCTATACAGTGCAGTTCAAAGTTGCGCCACAAGCAATTCAGTAATAAGTCAATCGCTCCGGAGGTCGCCTGACTCGCGTGCCCTATGGAACTCGAGCACCCCGTCTTCCTTGTGCCTAGGCGACTGCATAGCATGACGCATTGGACTTGTGGTAGCACTGTCTTGGCACGTAGTTGCGTCAGTATCACGAGGGGTGATCCCAGACTGCTTCGAATCATCAATCGGTAGTTCCTCTGTACGAGCAGTAGCATCGGACTGGTGCACTAGTCGTCCTTCTGCATCTCGGAAAGTATTTGTACCAACGGTAGACTTCAGCTCAGAGGGGAATCGTTGCTCCTTGTGCTCCACACATACGAAAACTGGAACTGGCTCTTGAACCGGCCTCGTCCTCTCTGTACAAATAGCTGATAGACGTGTTCGGGGCGACTGCTGAAACACCAGAAGTGCAGGAATAGATCCATTGCAGTGAGGAGTCGTATTTTGAAACAGACAGAATCCTGCTAAATGCCTTTCCAACTCAGAAAGATTGGCACCAGCATTTAACTTTCTTAAATAGAACTTCAGTTCTTCAATGACCCTCTCCACCTGACCGTTGGACTGATGATGTCCTGGGGGAGTAAGTGTGTGGTCGATGTAGTTTTCTCGCAGAAAAGTAACAAAATCTTCTGCCACAAAAGCTCCACCATTGTCCG
The DNA here is from genome assembly GCA_950096795.1 of Macrostomum cliftonense. Lineage (NCBI taxonomy): Eukaryota > Metazoa > Platyhelminthes > Macrostomidae > Macrostomum > Macrostomum cliftonense. The sequence goes on along the minus strand of CATNEM010000136.1, from coordinate 1,856,594 downwards.
AAACCAGATTTTTCGGCAATCCGGTATACTTGAACGTTTTTCTCAGCGCACTGATGACAATGGATGCTTTCATTGACGGCACGGACTGTACATCAACCCATTTCGAAAATGCGTCGACCAGGACAAGAAAGCGTTGGCCCTTGAAAGTAGCGATGTCAACGTGAACTCTCTCGAAGAAACTTTTTGTCTCCGGCCATGACGACAGATTTGCATTCCATCTTTTCCTAGCATGTAGCTGGCATTGAACACAACGTTGAACGAATGCATTGATTTGAGCATCTATGTCGGGCCACCAGAAGTACTGTCTGGATAGACGTAGCATCCTCACGACGCCGGGGTGGTCCTCGTGAAGCATCTGAAGAATCTCGTTTCTCAGGCTAGAGGGTGGGACGATGCGCAATCCCTTGAAAATCACTCCGTTTTGGATTGTGTATTCCAACTTATTGCGTGAATATGGCAGCATAACTGGTGGTAGATAAGCAGGCCAGCCGCATTGAATGTACTTCTTGAGCATGTCCAACTTATAATCTTTAGTTCGCACAATCCTCTGCAGTAGCTGTTCGGAGTTTCCAAAACCATCCAGTGCATTGATTTCTAGGAGGTTGATCTTCTGATCCTCTGAGTCCGACTGCAGTGGAAGTCTTGACAAAGTGTCTGCAGCATACATCGTTTCGCCCTTGACGTACATCACGTTGTAATCGTAAGCTCTTAACAGTAATGCCCATCGCTGAATCCTTGCTGAAACTCGCTCGGAGACCTTGTTCGGATTAAATATGTACTGAAGCGGTCGGTGATCAGAAATGATGGTAAATTTGCGACCCGCGAGGTACTGATGAAAGTATCTGGTCCCTTCGACGATCGCTAATGCCTCCCGCTCAATGTTAGCGTAGTTGCTCTCCGCTGGAGTCAGGACTCGGCTGCCTAGCCAGACAACTTGTCTTTGCATTGGATCATGGGCTAGAACGTACCCAAGGCCATCCTTAGAGGCGTCACAAATCAAGTACAACGGTTTCGTAATGTCGTATGCTGTTATCACACCGCCTGCAATAATGCTCTTCAGCTTGTCGAATGCCGCAGACTGCTCTCCATGCCAACTCCAATGAACTCCTTTCTTCAGCAGCTGATATAACGGTCGTGCAATCATTGAAAAGTTCTTGCAGAAGACGCCATAGTGTCGGAAGGTGCACAGAGCGCTGCGTAGTTGGTCCTTGTCTTTCGGATATGGTAACCTCTTCCACACCTCCATTCGAGCTGGGTCAGGGTGCATGCCTCCATCGCGCAAAATGAAGCCAAGAAATCGAACTTCTCTACGACATTCCTGAGACTTTCTCTGGTTTATCTTGAACCCGCAGTTTGCCAAACGATCCTTGACTTGACAAACCAGCTGCATGTGTTTTTCGGCTGAATCCTCAGGAGTCCCAATAATGATGTCATCCTGGTATGTGGCTGTAAATGGTACATCCCGAAGCATTTCGTCCATGATTTCCTGGAATGTTAGAGGCGCAGCGGAAATCCCGAATTGTAGATATCTGAATGCAAAGAATCCCATGTGAGTAGAAATGCAAGTGAGCTCTTGGCTCTCCGGGGATAGAGCCACCTGTAAGAAGGCCTGTTCCAAGTCTAGGACCGTATAGAATTTTGCGTTGGGAATCTTAGCCAGGATCTCCTCCATCTTCGGAAACTTGTACTTGTCCACGTCGATAAGACGATTGAGCGTCATAGAGTAGTCGCCACACAGTCGAATAGGCCTTACCGATCCCTCGGGCTTGACCACTGGGACTATTGGCGCTGCAACCGTAGGATTCTTGACTGAATAGATGATCCCTGCCGCAAGAAGTCTTCTTAGTTCGGTTTCTACCATAGACTTCATGGAGAAAGGAAGTGAGCGAGCAGGAAATCGCATGCCTTCCATACTCACACCCGAGCGTAAGCGAAAGCTGGCAATGAATTTCGAGCTTTGATCTCGAACAACTGGTAGGCAATTGTGTTCATTCGACACTAGAACAACTTGATCCATTCGCACTAGGTCTAGGGACGGTATGAAGTTCATGCCCAGAATAGCTGTTGTATCTTGACCGACGTAGATGTTTTCTGAAGCAGACTTGCCACCAATAACTTGTAGCTTTGTCCCGTAGATCACAGAGCTGACCGTAGCCTGAAATCCGCCGTAAGATCTTAGTTTTTGTCTGACTGGCTGTAACTCTAAGCCTGAGCTCTTAGCGATTTGATCCGGAACCACGGTTACTTGGCTGCCGGTGTCCACAAGCATGTTGACTTCCGTTTTTCCTAGCCGACACCGAACAAACCACTGATCTGAGTAACCCGTTTTTGGCTGTCTAACCGCATGAATGAGTTCCAGTTGGTAAGAGCCAGTGTTCCCTGGTGAAGAGCTGCAGCTTGGCATTTGTTGGATTGCGTTCATAGCCTTTGATCTGCACACGGTAGCTAGATGTCCTACCTTGCCACATTTATGGCACTTGGCTTCTCGAAACCTGCATGCTGATCGTAGATGTCCCGATTTCCCACAGGTGTGACACTTAGCTGTTTACCTTTAGGTTTGCCGCTCGACTGATTTTGCTTGTGTCCCTGAGGTTGCTTGAATGAGACAGAGCGTTGGGCACTGGAGCTTCTTGGTCTCGAGAATGTCCCAGCATTCTGCAAATTAGCGATCGTTTCCGGCTTGTCTGTTGCAGTTGCAATTGACTCGGTCATGAGTCCCTCTTGAATAGCATCATTAAGCTCAAGCGTGCCTTTGGATAGCAGTTTTTGCCGCAGATTCTGACTACGAAGTCCGAAGATGAACTGAGACAGGATCAGGTCTTCGCGCAATTCACCATATTGGCACTTGTTGGCCTGTTGCTTGAGCCGTGCAACGAAATTTGTAATGCTCTCCGCGTCCCTTTGAACAGTAGAATGGAACACATGTCGCTCGTAGTGAAGCAGAACTTTCGGTTTGAAGTGCTCGAGCAAAGTGTCCTGAATCAACTTGAACGTAACCTCGGCCTTGGTGATGTCTTCTGGTTTTATCAGCTCCTCTACCAGATTGAATGCAGATTCACCGCAGGAAGCCAGTAGGACTGCCTTGGCTTGATCTTTCTTCTCAGTTGCCTCCAGGTAGAACAGAAGTCGTTTGAAGTATTGTTCTATCTCTGGGTAAGAAAGTGGCATCTCACCAAGACGGTACTCCATTGACTGAGCCATCTTGAGGGCGGCAGGCGCGGAATTTTCTCGACTCTCAGTTGATTTTTATCCTCGTCGCCATGTTTTGTTTGAGGAACGCCAAGTCAACGAATTATGGTGGTTTGAAATTAAGATGTATTTTAGCGGCAGCGCGCTCGTAAGGTTCTGCGTTAATAAATGAAAAGATTCGAAGCTTAGCAAACAAAGAAGAGTACTGTATCGCGTCGCATGAACCATAGACTATTCCAAAATAAAAGTCTAAACTTTGCAGCAGTCATAGCAATACGTAACAGAACCTTCCATAATCCCAAGTCGTTTCTGTGCCAGCCGCTTGTGACGCCCAACAGCAACTGGTTTAGACGAACTCACTTTCTCCGTCTCGGCAACATCAGCCCCTTCTACTGCTTCACCGAGCTGACTGGCGTGAAGCTGGAGAGCCAGTGCGCCCTGCTGTGCGCTGACAGGTGGCAGTGCAGGGCCGCCCTGCACAACGCTGCTGAAGGCAGGTGCCGGATGCTGGACTTCACGAACTCGAGCGTCGGAGACGAGATCGAGCAGGACCCGAACTGGACCAAGCTGGTCAAGCGCTACTGACCGCTGACGATATTAAGTAGCGAAAAATACAATTCCAGTTATTTTAACAAGCAAATCATTCTTTTCTGACATTTCAGTCTTAAATCGAGCGTTTTTCCTTATTAAACTCTATAGCGTATAGACACTTAATTTTGAAGTTTTGTTTGCTGTTGTAAAAGTAAAATGATAAATGCGTTGGACTTTTAGACGTGCTTTAGGTTTCCTATCTGTGAGGCACTGTAAAACTTGTCTTATATTTCTAGATTGTTATAAGAAATAAGAATAAGAAATAAATAAGAATTGAATAAGAAAATGAATAAATTTAGACACCCGACCTTTCGATGGATGTACAGCCCAAGGCACAGCCGCAGCTAGTTGCGCGGCGCATCCGAGGGCTGTGTACAGCTTTCAGCCTGACGGGCTGGAGGGGCCGCAACACCCACACTAAATTTAACCAGCTCAAACTGGTACCCGATCTCAGCTGGGTGGACTGAAGCAATGCGGGATTAAGTGCCTTGCTCAAGAGCACAAATTGTCTCCTAGGGCCGGGACTCGAACCCACGACCTTCCGGTCATAAGGCAGGCGCCCTCAGATTAAGCAACAGAAATAATTTCAGCTATCTTGGATAGATCTTCTGTGCTGAAACTGAAGGTTAAGCTGCGCATGATTAAGGTAAGTTTGTAATTGTGGTAGACATGTTTACGTGCTGAGAGTTAAAGAATTAGACGTGTAGAATGCGAGTGGCTATTTTGTTTCATGGTGGAAAAAATGAGTGTAATTTTGGTTTCCTGTGTGCCTGGGTTCTCTGTCTTGATTTGCACTGTTCAACCTCGAAAAAATGCGTAATGTGCATAACATTATTGAGCTAAGCCACAATAAGGTTTAAAGCTTGAACGGCCTCTTTTCATATATGCCGATGGCAATTCAGCCGCTTCAGTTCTGCTTGGCTATGTTGCAAGCAAACCAACTAAGAGCTAAGCTACAGAGTATAAAACTTAAACCAAGCAGCTTTTGTTCTGCTTTGCTCCAGTGTGCCTGCTAAGCAAAAGAATCAATAAATTTCTAATTCAGCTTGCTGAAGCATCTTCTTTTTGAACGAACAAACATTTCGTGTCTCTATGCAGTGTCTCATTAATTTTTTGCAGGCCTGCGTTTTCTGCCTAGGATTTGCAGTGAATGCGCTCAAACTGGTGCAACATTTATGTCTTCACAAGTATTTTTATTGTTAAAACAGCCTACAGAGTATAAAAATTAAAACCAGCAGCTTTTTTCTGCTTTTCCCCAGTGTGCCTGCTAAGCAACAAGCATGGAGTTTCTACTTTAGCGGGCTAGAGAATCGTCTTTGCAGGAGCCGACAACTCAGGTCTCCAGGGTCTCATAATTTCGAGAAGGACGCTCAGAGAGGTGGCATGGGGACCAACAGCAGATGCGCCTCAATAGTGGGATGGTTGCTTGAGACTTTACCATTTCTTTGCACTAGCTCACTTAAAAAAACGTAAAAATTTAGTTTTTTTCTGTCCTGAGTTTTTTGCTTTAAGTAGAACTGTATGCTTTCATAGTGTGACATTCTTTGTCTTAAAAAAAGGCATTTTTCTCTGGAGCTCAGTTAAAAATTGAACCACGCTCCGCTTAAACTTGTGGCAATTAGAACTGGATGTGGTGGTTTGCTTCTATTGGTGTACTTTTATGTGATCCAATAGTGCAATAATTGAATCAAAGCTATAGCTGACCGCCCACAGGCCAATTAGATGGTTCGATAAATCAAAAATGGTAAATAAGTTGCTTATTAAACAAAGAAAAGTAATGATGTAGAACTAGTCATTGCTACCGGTTCAAGGCCACCGCTGAGAAAGGAGCGTGGAGCACCAGCCATCAAACGCAACAGACAGTCTAAGCAGGCAGCCGCTCCTGATCCAATGCCCCAACATTGGCGAGGAGCTGCTGTTGCAGCATGTAGAGCGGCCGTTGGAATCGCTCCAGTATGGAGACGTGGAAAGCAGCTACTATTCGAGCTTGTCCACTGCAGTCAGGTAATGTGAGATTTCACGAATGCGAAATCCGAGGACAGTGTGGAGGTGGGATTCGCATATTTCACTCGATGAATGATAACCTTGATTCTGAAAAAGTAGCTAATACGATTGTTTCGGCGTCACATTTCATTTGACGCAAGTTGCCCATACGAAGTACGCTAGTGAGCGGTACTGCGGTTATTGTACGCAGTTGAGGTCGCAAATATCTCACTAATAAGTGTTTTAGACAGTAGCTGGATAATTAACTCGGATTCAGTGATTTTTGCCAAGCGATTTCAAATTTTTGATAGCTCGTAATTTACATGGTGTTTATCGAAAATATCATTCGACCCAATCGAAAAATCTTCCGTATTGCAAGTAGCTTTGTTGGTTTTTCCAATCAATAATACATCGTGAGCAGCCATTGTATTCTCAATCTAAAATATGCTTAGACAGAATAGAAATTTTCTTTGGAGCCACTGCATGCTTCTACAGAGATGACTGACATTCGCTAAAAATAGCCAAACCAGCTGATGGCCACAAAATTCAGATGTTGAACCACTCGCAGCATTAATAATAAATGTATTATAATCTTTAGTCTGTTTCTGTCTGTTTCCCTCTGTCTTTTCTGTAATATAAAAACTATTCTTGTGTGTTATCAGCTTTTTACATCCTTCTTGAATGAACCTCAACTGGAGTCTGCAGTGAAATTTGTTGACTAGGCAAAACAAGTAAGAGATTGAAGTCAGTAAATTTGGAGATGACGCGAAATGGTCCGACAGATACTAAACAATTAAGTCTTACTCTCTGACTCCGATGAACTTAATTTATTTTAGCAGAAAGGGGTGGTGGGGCTAGCGTTAGATGCTCGGGTTCTGACGGTATATAGCTACGTACGAAGGGGTTGGATAAATTGAACGCAGTGAAACATAGGCACAAAAATAGTCTGGTGAATGTGGGCGAGATTTTTAATCGATAAATCAAAGTACAGCAAATAACAAAATATTATTGGAGCACTTGCCTTCAAACCAACATTTCTCTATTATTGTGAGATGACGGGGTGTCTTCAAGTAGAGCGGTCTTAGGCAGGTTTGATCGATTTACCCATGCAGACATGCACATGATTTCGAATTGAAGTAGGTCGTGTTCTGAATTCGCAGCCTTAATGTAGGCTCTCATACATGTTACGGTTGTGCCTCCGGGAGTGGCAGTAGAAATTATATGCTGTTCGACCTCTTAGTGAGTCAAGTGCAGAAGACCGCGGCCATCGTTTGTTGAGGGTGTTGCGCAAAAGAAGTTTGCGAGTCTCCGACAAGGACGATAGCTTTAGCCGCTGGAAAAGGAAGGGTATTTGGCCGGAAAAGCCAAATACTAAAAGTAGAGCGTTGTGCAAAATGAGTATTTTTCCGCACAAAATAAAAGTAAGAAACACCAATTTTACTTCAGCTTGTTGAACAATCATGCTTGCTTGAATAGACAATTTGGGTCTTCGGTCTCTTATTATTTTGAGAGGCAAGCTCTGACACGTGGCACTTTGACCTCCGGCTGATGTCTCTTGACAGGTAGGATAGTGCCTCCAGCTGTCACAATTTCTCCAGCCACTTTCCTGTCTCCGCGTTTCTTGACAATATACTTAGCGCTAAACAGCCACCAGGCATTGCATGTGGTGCCATCCTGTGTCTGATACTGTTTGAGAAACATCAATCAAGGTTAATTACGCTTTTACCAAGGAAATTTTGCTTTGCACTAAACTCGATACAATAGCTCTTATCTGCATATTCAGTCCTAAAAGACACCAATTGTAAGGGCCAAAGTAGACAAGGAAAGAGGTTTTTTGCTGAGCGGCTATAAAATGCTATGAGTAGAAAAGCACCTCATCAAATCGGAAAATAATTGTCCTTCAGGATTGACTCCAAATGAAGCTGCACCGAGTCCACCTCATTCTATTCGCCATCTGCATCAACAACTGCAGCGCCGCCTGTCCCAGCCCCTTCACCCAGCTGTCTGGCGGCCGCTGCGCCTACTGGAACGCCAGCTACTCGGCGAGCTGGTGCCGGGCTGCCGAGATCTGCCTGAGCATCGGAGGCGAGCTGGCCATCGACCTGGACCTGATCAGGGCTGTCAGAAGCCGACTGAGCTCCACCTTCATGTACGTTGGAATCACGGACCTGCTGATCGAGAGAGGCACCAATAAGACTGGCTGGCAGCTCACCAACGGAAGCATTGCCCAATTCGATTTTTCTGACTGGGTGCCAAGTGGTCCAGACGAAAGAGGCAGCGACGACGACTTCGGAATCGTGAATTCCAACGGACAGACTGACAGCAGATTTTATTCTAGGCCGTTTCTGTGCCAGCCGCTGGTGACGCCCAACAGCCGCTGGTTCCATAGGGTCAGCTTCCTGCGTCTCGGCGACATCAGCCCCAGCTACTGCTTCACCGAGGTCACGAACGTGAAGCTGAGGTTGGACTGTGCCGCCCGCTGCGCTCGCAGGTGGCAGTGCAGGGCCGCCCTGCACAACGCTGCTGAAGGCAGGTGCCGGATGCTGGACTTCACGGACTCGAGCGTCGGAGACGAGATCGAGCAGGACCCGAACTGGACAAAGCTGGTCAAGCGCTACTGACCGACTTAAGCATGCTGAAGCAACAAGAAAGTCGCTAAATCTAAGAATGCAGCCAAGTAGTGCCCTAATTTACCTATTTATTTTGTTGGGATAGTCCCGTGCAGGCAATTCTGTATTTTTCTATAGCTAGGTCGAAAGAAAGTTCTGAGACTAAATCAAGAGAATCTCTAAAGCAAGTAGCGAAGTTTCATCGCTGCACTTTCGAAAGGCCGATGATTTTTTAGTTTTTCTCCAGGCCTGTGCGTTAAGGCATCTTTTCTTGCAGCATACAAAAATGTGTATCGTTCACTGCTTATTAGAAGGCTACTCTAGGAAGCCAAATAAAGCCGAAAGAAGTTCAATCCCCTGCAGCATTCATTTCGATTCAAATATAACTGTCTCAGCTCTCTGCTGTGCTCTTATCGAGAGAGGTACCAATAAGACTGGCTGGCAGCTCACCAACGGAAGCTTGACGCAATTGGATCCTTCTGACTGGATTCCTGGTACTCCAAACGAAAATGGCAGCGACGACGACTTCGGATGCGTGAGGTCTGACGGTCTGACTGAAAGCAGATTTATTTATTCTAGGTCGTTTCTGTGCCAGCCGCTGGTGACGCCCAACAGCCGCTGGTTCCATAGGGCCAGCTTCCTGCGTCTCGGCGACATCAGTCCCAGCTACTGCTTCATCGAGCTGACTGGCGTGAAGCTGGAGAGCCAGTGCGCCCTGCTGTGCGCTGACAGGTGGTAGTGCAGGGCCGCCCTGCACAACGCTGCTGAAGGCAGGTGCCGGATGCTGGACTTCACGAACTCGAGCGTCGGAGACGAGATCGAGCAGGACCCGAACTGGACCAAGCTGGTCAAGCGCTACTGATTGCCGGAAATATGATAAAACAACAGATAGACTGTCGATTGTTTAAAAACAGATAGCAATTATGTTGTTCAGAGGTAATCCATGGTCAGACACCCATCAGGTTGTGCTCTGCTCTAACTTTAGAGCAAGTTGTGCGACTACAACAATACGAGCGTAAAATAAAAATCAATCCTGATATTTCAATATGATAAGATCCCTCTGCACTTTTTGAAAGCCCAACTTTCGTCCATAAAAATAACAACGAAATATAAATTTATCCAAATATCAAGTTAATGAAATCGATTTCTTAGGTCTTCTTTTTTAACTATCTATTCTGCAAGCGGGCAACTGATTCTTGGAAAATCCTTGAATTACACAATCAAGACAATTAATGTGATTTAATATTAAATTTCTAACTAGTAGTATTTAAGGAGTTTGTCGTTAAGAAAGCGCAAAACTCGTAGCCTGACTGAATAGACTAGCTCGTAATTGGTGCATTGTATCAAACTCGATGATTCTATTATAAGCGGCTAAATGGCCCCACAGTCAGAATGGCTCCAACTCTATACAACTCTATTGACACAGCTAATGCGGGTCTGGAATCTGGGCGGTAATGAACTCCAGCAATCTGATCTGTTCAAAACAATACGATGCTTTCAGCGAAGCAACTTAATTAATGCATTCTGGCATTGTCTCTTCTTTTAGAAGGAGGACGCGAAATTTTATGCGCTTGTGTAATGCAACTTAAAGCAATTTTCTGCAAGCTGAAGCTCTCTTTTACAGATACATTTGAGGCTACTAGTCAGTAGTATCAAATAGATTTTAACTTATTGAGTGTTCTAATGAATATCAGTTATATCAATACAATATTAAGCGGTTTGATTTAGGGATTTTTTGGACTTCTCTTTTGTTCTTTTTCAAACGATCCGTTTCTGATTATTCGGCCAAGGATCAACTTCCACGTAGGGATGTTGCTTTTGATTTGATACAAAAATCTTTTACTGAATAAAATTCAGTCAAAAGCAGGATTAATTGCAGGTCTAAAGTCTGGCTGAGCGTCAAAAAGCCGTTTCAGTCAGGCGATCTTTCTTCACTGTTGCTCGTCTTCTAGCTTGTCTTGAAGTCAGTTCATCTTTATCCCTGTTTAGCAGCGCTGCCCCGTTCCGCTAGGGTATCCAGCTTAGCTCCCACACCCTTTTCCCCGACGGTCAAGCGACATTTCATCTGCGCTTGAACATTTTTTTGTTCCACAGAATGGCTACAATTTTTTTCCTAGCTAGCCAGGCCGAAGACAGAAATCCCACTTAAGTCAGTAAATTGCTTGCCTACATTTGCTAATCAGCTGCGGCTGGAGTCTTCGCCGCTTCTTGTTTGCGCACAGAGCGCGTTCGTCGCGAAATTCCCCAACAACAGGTGAAAAAATTTCTAAGGGTTCGGCGGCCAAGGTACTGCCAAGGCCTGCCCAACACCCAGGGACCAAAAGAAGCAACAGCAACAGCGGCAGCTACAGCAGGTATAATATGTAATTGCTACACGTCCGGCCTACTTGCTTGGTAAGTGCGTTGGTTCTATCTATCTATCTATCTATCTATCTATCTATCTATCTATCTATCTATCTATCTATCTATCTATCTATCTATCTATCTATCTATCTATATATATATTTTTTTTTTATTTTTATTTTTACATTAGCTGTATATTTATTGTCATTCTACAATTTGTTTTGTTCTAAATACTATATTTGATCTTTCTTTTGAAATTAGCCACGTCGCTTAAGTCATTGTATTTACACCCAATTTTTTTGCGTTTAAATTGAATTTGATTCATGTTTCACCCTTCAAGTCAGGCTTATTATTGAAGCTAAAAGGATTTATGCACAGTAATTATAACTATATAGTTTTACCTACGACACTTGGAGCAAAAAATTTATTACTGTTGTTTAATTTTTTATAATACACACTAAATATGGATGTTCCTTGAGCTAAAGTGTCTCCATTTCTCTATCACTCAGCCATTACATGGGCAGCCGCTCTCAATAAAACTGCTGCCCTGTGGTGTCCTGCATCCCCTCCCACTCTCCCACTGCAACTGCCCGCTCAGTCCGCCCCGATGCTGCGGATGCCCCGGCCACCTGCGATTCAGCAGTTCAGCTGAGAGCATCGCTTCAGAGAGAGAGAGAATGAGGGGGGCTTGTCGGCCAGCCGCTGTCATGGAGAACCGCCCAGTGTCCAGAGCAATGACGCTTGGATTGGGCCCATTAAGGATGGAATTGTAAAAGTGCACGGCAGAATATTTTAACAGAAATGTGAGAATCCAGATTATGCTACATAGATACAGAAATAGATAGATACATTTAGATAGATAGATAGATAGATGATAGATAGATAGATAGATAGATAGATAGATAGATAGATAGATAGATAGATAGATAGATAGATAGATAGATAGATAGATAGATAGATAGATAGATAGATAGATGGATAGATGGACACACGCATGAGACAGTCAGACAGCCCGCCGGTCAAGACCCAGGCCGGCGGGCAGCCAATCGCAGGTCAGCGCTAACTCCCTCTCTTATCTAGCCCCACCTGACCGATGCCTTTTAACCGTCAGTTCAGCCACGCCAGAGGGGATAAAGTTCGCCCAAGCACCGTCCCCAGCCCCCATCACACCAGCGCAGTCCGCAGCCATGCCAAACGGCTGGGATATTTTCCTCGGCGACTCGGTGGTCATCCTCGTCGTGTCCGTCGCCGCGCTGATCCTCGTCGCCTACTGCCTGTTCCGCTGCTGCGCCTCGTCCGGTCCCGACGCGGCCAGGAAGCTCGTTGAGGACGACGAGGACGAGGACGAGGATGGCGACAATGCCGGCTTCGAGGAGGACGACGATGGTGGTGGCAGCAGCGACGACGGTGACGAGGACGTCGACGTTGAACGAAGACGACGCTTCGCCGCGGCGGCCCGTCAGGTTGACGGCGATTTCGTCTTTGACGACGCCATGGCCGCTGCCGGCGACGACCAGGAGGAGGCGGAGGACGCGCCCGACGGTAACCATGGCAACGAGGAGCGGACTGGCCTGCTGAACGGCTGGTCGCAAGCGTTAGTAGCGGAAACCAATGTCGACGAAACTGGAGCTCGGCCGAGCCGACGGCTAACGAACAGACGTTTGAAGAAGCCGCCGCCAGCCGCCGCGGCCACCATCGTTAGGCTGTGCGAGCCGTGCGGGGAGGCCGCGGATCCGGCGAATGCAGAGTTTCTGTAGCTTTTTGACTAGGGGAGTTTATGCTTGATTCACTTGCCTGAGACCCACTAGCCTGACCCAGTAGTCTGACCCACTAGCTTGACCTACCAGTCCGACCCACTAGCTTGACCCAGTAGCCTGACCTACTCGTTTGACCGAGTAGCCTGACCCACTTGCCTGACCCACTAGCCTCACCCACAAGCCTGACCCAGTAGTCTGACCCACTAGCCCGACCTACTAGTCCGATTCGATAGCCTGACCCACTAGCTTGACCTACTAGCCTGACCCGATAGCCTGATCAGATCTGACCCAATATTTGACCCACATGCATGACCCACTAGCCCGACCCACTAGCCTGACCCATCAGCGTAACTCACTGACCCACCGTAGTCAAGTACTTAAATAACTTTGAAATCCACCTACTGGCTGACCCAACCTATGACCCACCCATACGCTCGAGCTCAGTTCACTGCATTGTCAGTTGTGTGTTAACTAATCTTGCTGTCACATAGCAAAGTATCAAATGTATTGCATCAGACCTTTAAGCCAGTGTTTTTCGCAAGTGCGTTTGTATTAAATGAGAGTCATTTATTTTACGTTGAAGTTTAGGTGCATACGAGAGAATTATTGGCCACAAAGTTATGCATGCTTTGTCATTTTCATTGACACAAAAAGTTTTTTTACCAGTAAATTCACGTTTTGAATGGACATTGTTTTTTTCTTTAAAATATTTGGCCCCGTATTCAACCGCTTTTGAGTGACTGAAAAATTGCTTTTTTAATTCGTCCAAACAGTCATTTAATTGTATTTGATTAGTAACATTATTGTCTGCTTATGACCAATTTTTTGCGCTGTTTTACACTTCTAAGTACGCGTTGAGTAGGTGATAAGTAAAGTAAGTGTAAATTATCAGATAGACAGGTGTGACATTGGGAAGTGTAAGGTGTGACATTGGGGGAGTGTCAGGTGTGACATTGGGGGAATGTCAGGTGTGAAATTGGAAGAGTGTCAGGTGTGACATTGGGGGAATGTCGGGTGTGACATTGGGGAGTGTCAGATGTGACATTGGGGAGTGTCAGGTTTGACATTGGGGAGTGTCAGATGTGACATTGGGGAGTTTGAGGTGTGACATTGGGGGAGTTTCAGGTGTGACATTAGGAAGTGTCAGGTGGCCATGAGCCATCATTTTTCCATTCCATGCCAAATTTATTTGAGCTTAATACTATAATTTTTTGTGTAAACTAGCTCGTAATTAGGCATCGATTGGAAAAACGCTCATAATTCATGGTAACGCACTTTTACTCGTAGAAGGAACCTGCATCTTCATCGCACGATCAACCTCACTCTGTAACATCACTCGATCTCGACTCACTCTCACTCAACGAGCGTTTTCAGCCATACGATATATAGATTGCCCTTATTAATATTGCTATACCATACTTAGGTTCTGAGAACCTAAGCCGCCCATCCAACCCGATGTCACCCTTCCCTTCCCCGGCGCCAGGGATGTCGAGTCTGATTTTTATTAAAAAATAATAATATTTCATAAAATCGCACCCCAACTAGAGCTCAAGCGATGCCAGGTCACTTTGAGTCCGGTCCTATTATATATATATATAGGGTACGCCTAGTTGGATTTTTGCGATCTACGTGAGGTTCGGGGTGAAAAAAGCTTAAGAGATGAGAAGATGAAGGATAAACCCGAGGCATAGGAGCTAGGAGTTGGGAGATTCAACGTAGATTCCCTAAGAGAGAGAGAGGCAGAGAGAGCGAGAGCGAGAGAGTAGGTAAATCCCACACGCTCCAGCAAGTCTCGGCGGAATTGGCCGAGGCAACCCCCCCCCTTCTTCATGGGATTCGGTTCGGTGTTTGCCGAGTCAAGAATTGCCTTGCTTGGAGTCCAGAAGGGGGAAAAGGGAGGAGAATGAAAAAGCAATGTTCGGCAGCGGCTACTGAATTGGCAAGGAAAAAGAGAAACAAAGCGGTGGCGGCGGCTACAGCAGGGGTTCCTGGAATGCACTAATTATGCTAATGAGCTAACGTGCCCCCAAAGGAGGCGCTGCGTGTTGTTGCCTTGGGAGGGTTCAGGGAGAAAATGTAGATTGGTATAGGGATGCTTGGAATGCTCTATCCCATCTATAGGGTAAGGGACTTGTTGATGTGTTTACAGTGTCCGAGTGGCCTGATACAGTACCCAAAGCTGTCTTAAAGTTCCAAGGCTGATAAAGTCGACGCCCTTAACGATTATATTTTTTGCATCTGTTTTAGGAAGAAAATTTTCAAATTAAATTAGCAAATTAAGCTGCCATCACTTTGCTTATTAAAATATAACAGCTTAATATCCCTTGATTCTTTTAGTAGCCTTAAGGATGTCCCCTTCAACAAAATTAATTGCCCCCCTCTCCCTGACAAAAAACCCGACGGGATTTAAAAGACTGAAAATAGCGTAGCCATTGAAATTCCCTGCCTCTTCGTCACCTCGCCTGCCAGTCGAAGGGCTAAAGGAGGGGGGATTTTTGGGTGATTAGGCCCGGAGTTGCGTGTCAAGAGTTGATAGACAAGGAAACGGCCCAGCTCCGGACGACTTCCCCAAATGCAGCAGCCACTCCCTAAGGCTGTTCCTATACAGCTGCATCAATCCACCCAGCCTCCATCAGTTGATCCCGTTGCGCGCGAGGATTTTTGGGCCGGAGTAGGGGGGGGTATAGGGGATTAAAATGGGATTATTACTTCGCGGAAAGCAAGATTTTCGCATTCCAGGGGGTCAGCTATCAGTTGTCAAGCTTGCGCATTCTATTAGTGTTACTAACCTGCATGCATAGTTTAATCCCAGACATTTCACACTTCCAGATTTTAGCTTTTTGCATACCTTAGTGATTATGTTCGTTCAGGTTAAACTGAGGGCTATATTTTGGGGTGAAAACTGAGCTTTGTTAACTGCAAATTAAAAGCTTTAGGGATTAAAGTTTTGAGGCTCTCTACACGGATAGAGAAGACTCGTGTCTCAGGAAAGTTACAAATGTACATTAGAGATTTCACGAAGTCTTAAAATAGTGCCCTCTATCGTACACGCTGTTTAAGAACTGTACGGGATGCTGAATGGACGTCTATATACATACATAATGTAATTCAAGCATGCTTGAACATAAAACTGAATCAAATCATCTATACTGATTAATTAGCAAATACATAATAATTTATTTATAATAGAATGGCCCTAACAGGGACGGAAAGTTCAACCCCCCGAGGTTGCCTGCCAGCTGACATGTACACGCAGGCATTAATGTACATTCCTTTCACCTATCTAATAGCATAAAACATCCCAGCTGTATGAGCTACATGCTAGCTAGCTATTTTATACCCTTCCTTCCCCATTAGAAGGCCGCACGCGGTCCCGTTACCTCAAGTGCATGGTGGTCGCATGCGTTGCGCTCTGTTTATTACACCCGCGCATCAGTGAGGAAGCAACAAAGCCTGTATCACATGCCATTAAAAATCCTGCGGGATTTGGGACAATAAAAATAGTGAGGATTGATCCCAGTACTGTGCCTGAAAAAAATTCCCCTAACTACAGACAAGCCACGAAAACGTACTTATTGCCAAGTTGCACTGATCTTTATTTGATTCTCGTTATGGGCTTTATGCTCCATGTGCACTAAAAAATCCCAAATTTGAAGTGTAAAAATATACATGACGCTGAGAAAAGCTACTAGACCAAGTGTGTACTATTAAAAACATGTGAAATTCAAGAGATAGGTGAAAACTTGCAGCTATAATTTGGATCAAGGGACAACTAAGCAACCTACTGATGGATTAGGGGAGGATTAAGCAGCCAACAGATGGATTAGTGGAGAATTAAGCAGCCAACAGATGGATTTGTTGAGGATTAAGTAGCCAACAGATGGATTTGTGGAGGATTAAGTAGCCAACAGATGGATTTGTGGAGGATTAAGTAGCCAACAGATGGATTTGTGGAGGATTAAGTAGCCAACAGATGGATTTGTGGAGGATTAAGTAGCCAAAACGTGGATTTGGGAAGGATTAGGCAACCCTTAAATGAATCAGCGAGAGGATTAAGCAGATGGATTACTGCATTAACAATTTACCAACACACCGCACTTAACAGAGGCAGATCAAAGCACAAAAAATGTCTGGTGAACAAGGCAGGTGGGCCAAAATTTTGAGGGCGAACTGATTAAGCAGGGATATCGAGGCATGCGCTGGCCCACAATTTAATTAATTCTGAAAGCCCAGCGATAATGAAACTCGCATGAGCGGCTGTAGTTCGAGTAAGAGATGTCGAGGGTATTAAAAGCAATCATTTCTAACAGAACTATACAATAATACTTAGGAATTCGTATACGCAAGAGTAATTATCAAAGTGAAATTACATTTCATACCCGCCAAAAATATGAATATTGCTCTGTGCCAAATTAAGTGATAATAGTAATATGAAAAACTGAACAAAGCAACAGAAAAGACAAGGCTATTTAAGCAACAATTTGGTTTGTAACGAATACCACATAGACGGTTGACGTCATTTATTGTTCTTATTTATATTCAGCGTGTATAATTAAAATCAAGCTTATAAGTTAATCGATAACCATTTATTGTTAATAGAGCAGCGTATTAGTAATAAAACAATGATTATTTGGGCGCAAAACTTTTACGAGTACTAAACGAAAAACCGAGCTAGCTATAAGCACTTTGCTAAGGGTCAGGCAGGAACAAAACTAAGTCTGTTTAGTGCTTCGGATGTTCCAGAGATTTCTCTTTACTTTCGATAGAGGCAAGCTCCCATTAGAGAAGCGTGGGAAACTAACACATCTCTCTGGAGTAGTTGAGACTCAGGCAAACTAAAAACAACATTCAATTCTCTTGGCCGCTGCTCTAAATCCCATTTCCCTTCCACTCTGGGCGGTTTCCTCTTACTCAGTTCGTTTTGTTTCCCAAGGTTTTTTCTTTTAAAAAAAACACATCATTCTCCTCGCCTCCGTGGTCTTTCCTTATCACCGCACAGCCAAAACTTATTTTTTTATCACTTTCATTTGATCGACTAAACCTTCGAAGTATATATATAATTTTTTGGGTTTCTCTCCCTAGCAGCGAAAGCTGATATGATAAAGCATGACAAGGGCTAATCTAATGACTATACTAGCTACAAAACGGCAAATCCTCGGGTGAACTAAAACGATATAAATCCTTAATTAATCGACAAATATTACAAGAAAGTTAATAGAAATAATGGTAAAGCATAAAAAAAGCAGCGACTAAATTCCAATGAAATTTACTACTACTGCTATAGTAGAAGCATATTTTAAATGCTTAATAAAAAATGACAAAAATTTAGGGAGGGGTAGATAAATATTTGTTAATAAACAAAAGTACATAGTAAATCCAGTAGATCGGTCATCTTACATATCTATAAACTATGTAGTTATAATTCATCACTTAGGTAGCAGATCGATTGAGCACCAAACGTGATGGTAAATTAAAAAGAAAAAAACCCGTCAAAATGACGCCACACAAACAGAGAGGGTTCGAACAGATTTTGATCCTTCACAATTCGAGACCATGGCATGGATTCTCTGCTAACATAAAATAATAAGAATAATGTAAACACTGATTACAAATAAGATTATGTTAATTATTGCAACCAAAAAAGATGCTCTGGTGTAAACAGGGCCGCTTGTTATAAACAGTAGTTACAATAATAGCGTGTAAACTAAAAAAGAAATAATACACAACTGATACTACTAGTACATGTATATTCGTGTAAACGATGTAAACTTGATGGAAACGCAGCAATTGCTAGGGGGGTTGTGCAGAAATTTCATCCTATTATAACTAAATAGAAAAGAAAAGTTGGTTAAACTTTAGTTTTGCTAAATAACTGCACAAACCCCCAAGGCCCAATTTACAGGGTAGAATTAGAAATCAATGAAAAAACCACATAATAATGGACAACATAAATTAGTTTTCTTGGTAGGGTAATTTTTTTATGTGCCAAATTTTTATTTCTCACAGTTGCAAAAAAATAATACAGCTCAGCCACAAATTATGAAACAAAAAATGGTGCAGCACAACGGGTAAAAAAACTTATTTTTTTATTTTTATTATTTTTATTTGTTTTTTTCTTCTGGAATAGTAATTTTTTTAATTAGCAACAATTAACGGTAAAACAATGCCAAATATGAAGGCGTAAAATTTATCCAATAAGGTAAATATAAATAGATCTTGCCTTAAGTATCCGGGGACATTGTAATTGCAATAAACAAAAAAAGAAATAAAAGAAACACGGCCTCCATTAGGAAGAGAAAGATCTCAAACAAATATTTAGCTAGGGGTATGACAAAGCCACTAAGTAGGACTTGCGGGGTTGCGCGAAAAAAACACAACTGACAAAAATATAGGCGAGATGAACAAAAGAAAATGTTGTTTCTTCAGACAGCGGCTGATATATGCTACTAAATAAAGTAATATAGTAAAGATTAACATTTAAGATGCACTTCAATTTGTATAGTTTGTGTGTGTGAGTGTAGAGCCGGCTTATTAATAAATAAACAAATATTGAGCAAATTGAGTAGAAATTTTAGTGAAGCAAGGTAGATCACTGACAGGCAAAAAAATAGAATAAAAACGCCCATTTTCCCAACAGCAGCTTCGAGTCAAAGTAGATAAACCAATCAACAAATCCCTAGATCAGAGCAATAATTAGCAACCAATATAGGTGCAGAAAAAAAGGGGAACATTAAAACAAATGAGGAAAAAACGGTAAAACTAAATGAAGACAATAATAAAACTAGCTAAAAATGTGTTGCGCTTGCAAGTGTATAAAAACAATCTGCAAATCCGCTACCAATTGACTGCATCATTGGGCAATAATGGATGCATATCAATATAATGGAAATAATAATAAAAAACTCACACAAAAAAGCGCCACTTGGAATTGGGCATTCGGACAACTGCTGAATACTGGCTGTATATTGACGACTACTAATAAGTAGTACATAATAATAATTAAAGGGATAATTCAAAATTACATGAATTCATTCGGTCAATTTGATTTTCCAATTCCGGTAGAGTAAAGTTAAGTTGCAGATTATTTGTTAACATCCTCAGCAAAAATCAACGCAGAAAGTAAATAATTATTATATAAGAAATAGGATTATATCTTAAGCTCGTAACAGCTGTCTAGCAACAGTTAAACAAATTAAAATGAAAAAAAGCCTGGATGTATAAATTAATCAGCACAAATAGACAGAGAGGGACAGAAAAAAATGTGTAATTAGCACACACGAGCCAATGAGTGGCAAGCAGAAGCAATGGGCAATTTTTTTAATATGTTATAAATTTCACTTTCACTTTTTTCGAGTTTTTCGGTTTTCTATAGTTTCACTGTCCTTATTAGTGTTTACTGCTCTAGAAATAGGCCTGGAACTAGTTTTGTTATAAGGCGTGAAATAGCAGCAAAAATAGCATCGCTAAATTTTAGTTCAGGAAGTGCGCAAGGGTCTGGTGTAAAAAAGCAAAAAAATTAATAATAAAAAATGTCAACTACAAGTAAAACTTTATAATAATTAAAATAAAAGACGGTTTACAGGGGGCTTAAAGAGCAGAGAGACTTGAAAAAATGTCTGTATAATAATTAAAATATTAGAGGCTAAATAAAAAAGTGCCCTTTTGATGAATGAATGCACAAGAAGCGAACAGCGGCGGTGTAAATTTCTATAATAACGCACAATTTACTTACAAAAAAAGAGACAGCAAATACGGACAGGCGTGAGCGCAACAGAAACGCAAAAATTTTTACAAATTAATAAAAAGAACAGAAAAAATGAAGCAAATTTCTGAAAAGAGTTCTGTAAAAAACAGAGAGAAAAGATTTACATCTTATTGCGCAACCTTTAGCCAAAATAGATTATTTATCAACAGAATGAAGCACTGTTAGAAATTAATAAATTAGATAATTTAAATAAAGTACAAATAAAGAAGCACAAAATTCTAGTGCCTGATTGAAGCTAGAAACCGAGACAAATAATACAAATAGCGGTGTGTGAATTATTTTGTTATACAGCTAAAACTACAGGCTAACTGAAAAGAAGTTGAAAAAGTAAAACAAAAAATGACGATTTGAACGGGAATGCAATGCAGAAGACAGTCAGTCAGTCATTCGACTCAAAGGATTCTCTATTGTCTAGCAGAATCTCCAGCAATTCTCAATTGTTGCTCAATATTTTTTGCGTTTTTTGACTTGTCAATCATTATTAGGAATACAGAGTACAATAGATAAACAGACAATAAATTTGGGCAGATGGGGGGGAAAGTTACTTAGCTAGTTGGAGGTAAACTAATGCAATATGTAGACAAAGCCGCTTTGTTTTGTATAAAGAGAACAAATAGATATATTGAGAGAAAGCACACAGATCCGCGCTATGTAAATAAGTAAACGTGTATAAACGAAATAATAATTAATAGCAATTTAAAAGTAACAAAAAAATCGATTCAATTTTTTTCTCAAATTTCTTGACTATATTAGAAGAGTGAAAAAAAGTGGGACTTTTGAGACGCGCGCACTCAGACGTACAGCGGCGTATAAGGAAGATCGGGAAAAAAATTACAAAAAACTTCGCACAATCAAACAAACAAACAAACAAACAAAAATTTTAATTAATCCTCTGCAGTCGACCCGGGCGTAAATAGAAGACGTACGCGCCGGAGTTGGAGTAAAAAACGTAGTTTAAAGAAAAAATGGGTAAAACATAAATAACAATAAGGTGGTGGCGGCGGGGGGCATCACTTTTGTTGCAGAACTTGCAGACAAATGATAAAGTGGGCTCCTGTTTTTTGTAGTTTTTTTGTTTAAATTGTATAAAAAAGGTTAGTTGACTTGCTCGCAAGTTTGACAGCGGTTTACACATATATGGGTATAATTGTCAAGCGCGATATATATATATTTTTTTTGTTTTTTTTTCATTTAAACAAAAAGTTGGCATCTTGAGTTGCAGAGAACACAATTGTTTCAGGGGTTCAATCAGTCAAACAATAAACAAATATGTGTGTAGAAGTTGCGTTGTTGTAAAACAAAAAAAATATAGACTTGAAGATTGACGGACAAGAATGTTCAAATATATTTTTTTGGTATTTGTTATATCAAAGTTTTTTTCATGTTTCTACAAACTGTGAGCCAGGAATCAGCAGTCGATACAAAATCCAAGGCGTTGTTGTTAAAACATCCTCCTTCAGAATATAGATAGTTTTGCCTGAAAATTGATCAGGTATGAATTGAATGTTTGGTTTCAGACACTTTAGCAGTAGGTTTTCTAATTATTTCCAGTGATAGGCAAGTTAAAACAAACTTTTCACTTCGTTTACGGCCTAGTCTAAACTTTTTAAGCCAAAAATGGCGTTAACTTGCAACGAAAGTAACGATTTTTTATCGTCAATTCATTAATCGTTAAAAGTATCTTTTTTTATTAATTTTCCTGCCTAAATAGTCAAATGAAGCACAAGCAAAGAGATAACTTGTGATCAGATTCAGCTAAGTCACTGACTTATTTTGTTATTTCTCTTTTCTTTGAGCTATCCTAAGTGATAGACTTAACTAATGCGGCAAATTACTTTCGGCGTTATGTACGACTAAATATGTGTACCAATAGCTATATGATCGGAAATGCACCAATCTTTGATTATTTGTTCATATTTTAAAAAAAAAGAAATCCTGATTTACGCAGATAAATAACTACACAGCGGCACTGATTAACTTGAATAAACTTGCACAAAAAACTAATTTTTTTGTAACAGAGTTTAATTTCTATGAATGAATTTCAATGAATCGATATTATGAGCGAGCACATTTTGAAGTGCAGTGCCAATAAAAATACATTCATAGATTACCAAAAAATAATAACAAACTCACCAATAGCGGTCCGTAATTGAGCCAATCCAAACAGCAGGAGAACAGGCCGTCAGCAATAACTAAATAAATAATAATAAAACAAGACGGTGGGGAACAAAAGAAATAAAAAAACCAGCAATAAGAGATGTATAGACACGAGCTAGAGATGAGTGAGTGAGACAGTCTCTGCCATCCAGCCGATCAGCAATCAGCTGATGTACAGAGTGTTGAGCACCAGGACGTGATGATTATTCTTAGCCAGGGTCACCACGTAGCCCTCGCTAGTGATCTTCAAACCGCAGCAGCGGGACACTTTCACTGTCGGACACTCAAAATCGGAAGTGAGCTGGCCGAGCCTATTGAACACGGCCACGTGGAATTTGTTGCCATGCGAGTCGCCGACCAGCACGTCGCCGTGGTCGCTGATGTCGATGCCGTTGGGAAAATTGGTGACAGATTCGGAGCCGATGCGTCGCAGGAAGACGCCGTCGTCCTGGAACACGCAGACGCAGTGGCCTTTGAAGTCGCAGATGAAATACTCCTGACCGTGGATGGCAATGTCGGACGGCTCGCGCATGTAACTGGAACAGTCGAACCATTTCACCAGCTCGCCGTTGTCGGCGATGACAAAGACAGTCGGTGAGACGGAGTCCACGGCCACAATGTGCTGCTGGCTGTTGATGGCCAGGCCGGCGACAATGTCGATGTAGCGGACGGTGATTTTGCGTAGGAAAATGCCGGACCGGCTGAAGATCTGCATGCGGCTCCGCTCGCTGCCGCGATCGCACACAATGAATTTGCCAGTCTCTCGGACCACCACCACTTTGCGCGGGTACCACAGCTGGCCTTCCTCGCGGCCCGGCACGCCGAATTGGAATTTGTGCTCGCCGGATTTCTCGAATACCTTAGTAATGCGGGAATAAAATGAGGAGTAGTACATCTGAAACATTCTTAAAGCCGCACAATCAAAAGGGAACTTTTAAATACGAAAACTAAGTATTGGCTAAGTAAAATTCCTAAATACCGACACTTCTCACTAGCTAAAATAATAATTAGCTACTACAAGTATTAACACCTTAAACTAGAAATTCCCTACATCTCCAATTGAAAATTTCCTACTTCTCCCATTGAAAATTCCCCACATTCCACATTGGAAATTCTCTACTTCTCCTATTAAAAGCTCCTGAATCTCCTAGTGGAAATTCCCCACATCTGTTGGAAATTTCCCACATCTCCTGTTGGAAATTCTCTACTTTTCCCATTGGAAATTCCCTACATATCCTAGAGGAATTCCCTACATTTTCTAGTAGAAATTCCCCACATCTCCCAGTGGAAATTCCCTAAAAATTCTACTGGATATTTCCAACATCCAATTGGAAATTACCCACATCCGTTTCCTCTAGACACGCACAAAAATCAACCCAGTGAAACACTGAAAATCTCAAATACGAAATAAAAAAAACATTAAAGCGCACCTGCACCCGATGATTCTGCGTATCGGCCACAACAATCTCCTCGTCAACCCCCAGGCAGAAGCCGTGCGGCGAATTAAACTGGCCTCTAGCCGAGCCAAGCGAGCCCCAGCGATGCCGGACCGTCATGGACGAGCAACGGCCGGCGCGGATTGGGAAGGAACTGCCGCCGCCGCCGCCACTAGCGGAGGAATGCTGCGGACTAGCCAGACTGCCCGGAGCTCCGCCGCCGGTGATGACGCCGGCGGCGCTTCCGCCAGGCGCGAAGTCCAGACTGGCTGTCGGCGTTCCGGTGCGTCCGACAACCGCGGCGGCGGCGCTCAGAGCCACCGGATCCGTGACTAGCTGGAGCTTGGCGGCCAGCACCGAGCTCAGCAGGGGATCCGAGCCGTTGCTAAGGCCGCTGTCGGCGCCCGGGCTCGGCTGGGATTGCGGCGGCGGCAGGCCGAACAGTGCCGGGTTGCTGTAGGCGGCCGCGGCGGCGGCGGCGACAACGGCAGCGGCGGCTGACGGATTGGCGCCACTGGCGGCAGCGGAGACGACGGGTTCGGAGGGCAGCCCGGCGCCACCGGCAGCGGCAGCGACTGATGCGGCAATCGAGGTGGCCTGTAGATTAGCGGATGAGAAAGGGGCAGCGGCGCATTAAATAAAGGGCGAGGAAGGAGTGACTAACAATGGCGGCATCTCTTTGAAGAATCAGTCAGAGAGATGGGGCTAACAATGGCGGCATCTCTTTGAAGAATCAGTCAGGGAGATGGGGCTAACAATGGCGGCATCTCTTTGAAGAATCAGTCAGGGAGATGGGGCTAACAATGGCGGCATCTCTTTGAAGAATCAGTCAGAGAGATGGGGCTAACAATGGCGGCATCTCTTTGAAGAATCAGTCAGGGAGATGGGGCTAACAATGGCGGCATCTCTTTGAAGAATCAGTCAGGGAGATGGGGCTAACAATGGCGGCATCTCTTTGAAGAATCAGTCAGGGAGATGGGGCTAACAATGGCGGCATCTCTTTGAAGAATCAGTCAGAGAGATGGGGCTAACAATGGCGGCATCTCTTTGAAGAATCAGTCAGAGAGATGGGGCTAACAATGGCGGCATCTCTTTGAAGAATCAGTCAGAGAGATGGGGCTAACAATAGCGGCATCTCTTTGAAGAATCAGTCAGAGAGATGGGGCTAACAATAGCGGCATCTCTTTGAAGAATCAGTCAGAGAGATGGGGCTAACAATGGCGGCATCTCTTTGAAGAATCAGTCAGAGAGATGGGGCTAACAATAGCGGCATCTCTTTGAAGAATCAGTCAGGGAGATGGGGCTAACAATGGCGGCATCTCTTTGAAGAATCAGTCAGAGAGATGGGGCTAACAATGGCGGCATCTCTTTGAAGAATCAGTCAGAGAGATGGGGCTAACAATAGCGGCATCTCTTTGAAGATCAAAAGAATCTAAAATTCACCTGCAGGTCCCCAGCCACAGCAGCAGTGGTGACGGGTACCCCAAGGCCGGAGGAGCCCGCCATGGTGGCAGCGGTGACGCCGCCGGCAGTAGCAGCAGCGCCAGTTCCAGCCAAGCCGGCGCTCCCATGCGCGCCCTCGATGCCAGCAAAGGCGCCAAAATTAGCCAGCACAACGGCTCTAAAATTTGGATGATTGGCGGTGAAGGGCACGGAGGTTGGCAGTTCCGTGTCCCAGTGAGCGCGCAGCAGAGTGGCCGACCAATCGTGCAGCACCTTGGCGGCGTAGGCTAGGATGACTGGGCCGGCGCGCTCTGTGTAAGCCTGTACAAAGTTGGCAGCCTCAGCCATCTGCTCGGCGCCTTTGGACGTTTGTTCCATCAGCTCCATGGCGCGCATCTCCAGCTCGGAGTGGACGCGACGGTTTTCCTCCAGGAATCGTTTGCCAGCTTCGTCTAGGAAGGCCCTGTAGCTGGCTAGCGCCTCCTTGATGGCGCCTTCGTTGTGCTGACGGCTGTCGGCTATTTCCGATAGGCGCTCCTGGGGGAAGCGATAGGGGGATTTTTGGGGATGGGAAAGTTCAGGAGTCGGGGTGTTCAGGGGATGGGAAAGTTCAGGAGTCAGGGAACATTCAGGGGATGGGAAAGTTTAGGAGTCAGGGGGCATTCAGGGGATGGGAAAGTTCAGGAGTCGCAGCATTCAGGGGGAAAATTCAGGAGTCAGGGGGCATTCAGGGGATGGGAAAGTTCAGGAGTCAGGGGGCATTCAGGGGATGGGAAAGTTCAGGAGTCAGGGGGCATTCAGGGGATGGGAAAGTTCAGGAGTCGCAGCATTCAGGGGGAAAGTTCAGGAGTCAAGGGGCATTCAGGGGATGGGAAAGTTCAGGAGTCAGGGGGCATTCAGGGGATGGGAAAGTTCAGGAGTCGCAGCATTCAGGGGGAAAGTTCAGGAGTCAAGGGGCATTCAGGGGATGGGAAAGTTCAGGAGTCAGGGGGCATTCAGGGGATGGGAAAGTTCAGGAGTCAGGGGGCATTCAGGGGATGGGTAAGATCAGGAGTCAGGGGGGCATTCAGGGGATGGGAAAGTTCAGGAGTCAGGGGGGCATTCAGGGGATGGGAAAGTTCAGGAGTCGCAGCATTCAGGGGGAAAGTTCAGGAGTCAGGGGGGCATTCAGGGGATGGGAAAGTTCAGGAGTCAGGAGGGCATTCAGGGGATGGGAAAGTTCAGGAGTCGCAGCATTCAGGGGGAAAGTTCAGGAGTCAGGGGGCATTCAGGGGATGGGAAATTTCAGGAGTCGCAGCATTCAGGGGGAAAGTTCAGGAGTCAGGGGGCATTCAGGGGATGGGAAAGTTCAGGAGTTAGAGTATTCAGGGGAAGGGAAAGTTCAGGAGTCAGGGGGCATTCAGGGGATGGGAAAGTTCAGAAGTCGGGGGCATTCAGGGGATGGGATATTATGGGGAAATACAGGCATTCATTGAATTGAAGATACTAGCAAACGGAAACAAACCTGCAGCTTGTCCTGTTCGCGCTCCCAACGCCGGCGACTATCCTTTAGAGAGCGAGCATCCTGGGCTAGCAGAGCCTGCAGCTCAGCCCCGGCAATGGCCGCCTGATCAATGTTGTGCAGCTTGTGGCCAGTGGCTACGCATTCCGGACAATGCAGGCTGGAGCAATCGCGACAATAGTACTTTAGCTGGTCGGCTGGATGCTCCTGATTGTAGGGTTGGCATTATTTTTAGCAGACTAGGGAAGGATGGCTATTAAAGTGGCTTAATCCGCATACCTGGCAATAGATTGGCTTGTGCAGCAGCTCATTTTCAGCTTCGGGATCGGTGCCGGGCTGCTCTAAATCTTGCACGTGATGCCGGCTGAACATCTTCATAACGGAGTGAGCCTGTCGGCAGGTACTGCACAGATAATCGGCGCATTCGCGGCATTTAGCCACAGCCTCCGCTCCGGTTGTACAGCCGCCGCATTTTACTTCGGCCATTTGAGAGCCTTGAAGCTCCTGTTAAAAAGTGAAATAATCAATTTTATAAAACTCGTTTTATGCTACTTAGTAAGTAGGATACAAAGCGAATCGGAAGAATATAAAGTCGCAATAATTACAAAGTCTGGCTTAATTTTTCTTAGAAAGTAGGATGGATCCTAGGAAAAAGTGAATTATGTGAACTAAAATAGCGTTTAGCTACTTATTTAGTAGTATACATACTACTAAAAATGAGAATCACATTAATCAAGTAGAATCCCATAAAAATTACAAAAATTAAATTACAACACCTAATGCATGAAGGATCAATTTAATGTAAAACAAGCCTACTCAAGATTTTTTGCCCCTTACAACAACAGTAATGAAAGTGAAATTGAGCCTCACCTGCAGATAGAGATTATCCTTAGTCAAGCCAGCCAGTCCGGTGTCTGGATTCAGCACAGTAGGCGTCTGACAGCGCGGACAGAACAGCAGGAAACCGCCAGCAGCGGCTGTCTGAGCCGCCTCCAGACAGGCCAAATCGAATCTGTGCAGGCAGGCTAGAATGACCGGATCAGTCAGCTGGCGTTGGCAGAGCGAGCATTCCGAGTTCGGGCCGCCGATTATGGCATCGGCACCAACACCGCCCCCGCCGCCGCCACCGCCACTGCCGGCGCTGCTTCCAGCTCGATCGCCGCTGCCGCCACCGCAGCCGTTTAAGTCGTCGTCAAAATCGTTGCCGAATGTTTCACGAAGAAGGTCCTGGCGGTAGGGAATAGGGAAATTAAGTAGATAATAGCGCTTAAGTGTCGAAATGAATACCCCCAATTTTGAAAGATTCCTAAGGCACAGGGCAAATACAATGGCTCCTGAAGGAACAGAGGCAAGTACGAAGGCTTCCTGAAAGAACAGGGGCGAGTACAAAGGCTTACTGAAGGAACAGAGGTGAATACAAAGACTTCATGAAGGAAGAGAGGTGGGTACGAATACTTCATGAAGAACAGAGGTGGGTAAGAAGACTTCATGAAGGAACAGAGGTGAATACAAAGACTTCATGAAGAAAGAGAGGTGGGTACAAAGACTTCGTGAAGGAACAGAGGTGGGTAAGAAGACTTCGTGAAGGAACAGAGGTGGGTAAAAAGACTTCATGAAGGAACAGAGGTGAATACAAAGACTTCATGAAGGAACAGAGGTGGGTAAGAAGACTTCGTGAAGGAACAGAGGTGAATACAAAGACTTCATGAAGAAAGAGAGGTGGGTACAAAGACTTCGTGAAGGAACAGAGGTGGGTAAGAAGACTTCGTGAAGGAACAGAGGTGGGTAAAAAGACTTCATGAAGGAACAGAGGTGAATACAAAGACTTCATGAAGGAACAGAGGTGGGTAAGAAGACTTCGTGAAGGAACAGAGGTGGGTAAGAAGACTTCATGAAGGAACAGAGGTGAATACAAAGACTTCATGAAGGAACAGAAGTGAATACAAAGACTTCAAGAAGGAACAGAGGTGGGTAAGAAGACTTCATGAAGGAACAGAGGTGAATACGACGACTTCATGAAGGAACAGAGGTGGATAAGAAGACTTCGTGAAGGAACAGAGGTGGGTAAGAAGACTTCATGAAGGAACAGAGGTGAATACAAAGACTTTATGAAGGAACAGTGGTGAATACAAAGACTTCATGAAGGAACAGAGGTGGGTAAGAAGACTTCATGAAGGAACAGAGGTGGGTACAAAGACTTCATGAAGGAACAGAGGTGAGTACAAAGACTTGGTGAAGGAACAGAGGTGGGTACAAAGACTTCGTGAAGGAACAGAGGTGAGTACAAAGACTTGGTGAAGGAACAGAGGTGGGTACAAAGACTTCGTGAAGGAACAGAGGTGAATACGAAGACTTCATGAAGGAACAGAGGTGGGTACAAAGACTTCATGAAGGAACAGAGGTGAGTACAAATACTTCATGAAGGAACAGAAGTGAATACAAAGACTTCATGAAGGAACAGAGGTGGGTACAAAGACTTGGTGAAGGAACAGAGGTGGGTAAGAAGACTTCGTGAAGGAACAGAGGTGGGTAAGAAGACTTCATGAAGGAACAGAGGTGAATACAAAGACTTCATGAAGGAAGAGAGGTGGGTACGAATACTTCATGAAGGAACAGAGGTGGATAAGAAGACTTCGTGAAGGAACAGAGGTGGGTAAGAAGACTTCATGAAGGAACAGAGGTGAATACAAAGACTTTATGAAGGAACAGTGGTGAATACAAAGACTTCATGAAGGAACAGAGGTGGGTAAGAAGACTTCATGAAGGAACAGAGGTGAATACAAAGACTTCATGAAGAAACAGAGGTGGGTACAAAGACTTCGTGAAGGAACAGAGGTGGGTAAGAAGACTTCGTGAAGGAACAGAGGTGGGTAAAAAGACTTCATGAAGGAACAGAGGTGAATACAAAGACTTCATGAAGGAACAGAGGTGAATACAAAGACTTCATGAAGGAACAGAGGTGGGTACAAAGACTTGGTGAAGGAACAGAGGTGGGTAAGAAGACTTCGTGAAGGAACAGAGGTGGGTAAGAAGACTTCATGAAGGAACAGAGGTGAATACAAAGACTTTATGAAGGAACAGAAGTGAATACAAAGACTTCAAGAAGGAACAGAGGTGGGTACAAAGACTTCGTGAAGGAACAGAGGTGGGTAAGAAGACTTTATGAAGGAACAGGGGTGAATACGAAGACTTCATGAAGGAACAGGGGTGAATACGAAGACTTCATGAAGGAACAGAGGTGAATACAAAGACTTCATGAAGGAACAGAGGTGGGTAAGAAGACTTCATGAAGGAACAGAGGTGAATACAAAGACTTCATGAAGGAACAGAAGTGAATACAAAGACTTCAAGAAGGAACAGAGGTGGGTAAGAAGACTTCATGAAGGAACAGTGGTGAATACAAAGACTTCATGAAGGAACAGAGGTGAATACGACGACTTCATGAAGGAACAGAGGTGGGTACAAAGACTTCGTGAAGGAACAGAGGTGGGTAAGAAGACTTCGTGAAGGAACAGAGGTGAATACAAAGACTTCATGAAGGAACAGAGGTGGGTACAAAGACTTGGTGAAGGAACAGAGGTGGGTAAGAAGACTTCGTGAAGGAACAGAGGTGGGTAAGAAGACTTCATGAAGGAACAGAGGTGAATACGAAGACTTCATGAAGGAACAGTGGTGAATACAAAGACTTCATGAAGGAACAGAGGTGGATAAGAAGACTTCGTGAAGGAACAGAGGTGGGTAAGAAGATTTCATGAAGGAACAGAGGTGAATACAAAGACTTTATGAAGGAACAGTGGTGAATACAAAGACTTCATGAAGGAACAGAGGTGGGTAAGAAGACTTCATGAAGGAACAGAGGTGAATACAAAGACTTTATGAAGGAACAGTGGTGAATACAAAGACTTCATGAAGGAACAGAGGTGGGTAAGAAGACTTCATGAAGGAACAGAGGTGAATACAAAGACTTCATGAAGAAACAGAGGTGGGTACAAAGACTTCGTGAAGGAACAGAGGTGGGTAAGAAGACTTCGTGAAGGAACAGAGGTGGGTAAAAAGACTTCATGAAGGAACAGAGGTGAATACAAAGACTTCATGAAGGAACAGAGGTGAATATAAAGACTTCATGAAGGAACAGAGGTGAATACAAAGACTTTATGAAGGAACAGAAGTGAATACAAAGACTTCAAGAAGGAACAGAGGTGGGTACAAAGACTTCGTGAAGGAACAGAGGTGGGTAAGAAGACTTTATGAAGGAACAGGGGTGAATACGAAGACTTCATGAAGGAACAGGGGTGAATACGAAGACTTCATGAAGGAACAGAGGTGAATACAAAGACTTCATGAAGGAACAGAGGTGGGTAAGAAGACTTCATGAAGGAACAGAGGTGAATACAAAGACTTCATGAAGGAACAGAAGTGAATACAAAGACTTCAAGAAGGAACAGAGGTGGGTAAGAAGACTTCATGAAGGAACAGTGGTGAATACAAAGACTTCATGAAGGAACAGAGGTGAATACGACGACTTCATGAAGGAACAGAGGTGGGTACAAAGACTTCGTGAAGGAACAGAGGTGGGTAAGAAGACTTCGTGAAGGAACAGAGGTGAATACAAAGACTTCATGAAGGAACAGAGGTGGGTACAAAGACTTCATGAAGGAACAGAGGTGAGTACAAAGACTTGGTGAAGGAACAGAGGTGGGTACAAAGACTTCGTGAAGGAACAGAGGTGAATACGAAGACTTCATGAAGGAAGAGAGGTGAGTACAAAGACTTCATGAAGGAACAGAGGTGAGTACAAATACTTCATGAAGGAACAGAAGTGAATACAAAGACTTCATGAAGGAACAGAGGTGGGTACAAAGACTTCATGAAGGAACAGAGGTGGGTAAGAAGACTTCGTGAAGGAACAGAGGTGGGTAAGAAGACTTCATGAAGGAACAGAGGTGAATACAAAGACTTTATGAAGGAACAGAGGTGAATACGAAGGCTTCCTGAAGGAAAAAAAGAGGCGAGTACGAAGCCTTCCTGAAGGAAAAGGGGCGAGTCAGTACGAAGACAAGTACTTAGGAACAGGGGCGAGTACTTAAAACCCTTTCAAGGAAGAGGGTGAATGGTTTCAAGCTAGCTTTTTTAGGTTCGGGAGCTTGCATTTAGGTTAAGTTTCCCCAACAGCAAGTTTCTTACAAGAATCAATCAGTCTACTACTGGATCACAAATCAAATAGTGCGAACCTGATCTTCATCCTCTTCCTCGCCGCCATCTCCGCCCAGAATGCAATCGCCAGCGTTTTCCAAAGCATCCCCGGCTGAGCGCAGTTCGTCAGCCGGGCAAGACGAAGCGGCGATGCCCAATCCGCTGCCAGAATCCTCATTCCCAGCCGATGCCGAACCATTCATCATCATTAGTAGAGACACTTCGCGATCTTCTAGCAGGTCCTCGACTGCATGCGCCAGATCGTCCGACATGCTTTGAAGGCACAGCGTTTTTAAGACTCAACAAAGCTTAAAATTGGCTTGATAACACAATAACCTCGATACTTAGATAAAGTTAAACCTGTTGGCACTTGATAAAAAAGGATTGCAACTCAGAATAAATTTCTCTTAAATACTTCAGATGGAGATGGCAGACTGAAATGAGAAATGAAAAGAATTTAGGTAAAATAGCTGAAATTGATGAAAAAAACCTATAGCTAAAATTCCCATTAACAACTATATTGCCTAATAAAACATGCATACTAAGCCTTATGCTAAAGTTAAAAAATAAAAACAAACATTGATAAATGCAAAGATTTACCTTGAAAGCTATAAAAAATCATACAAAAATATAAACTGTACAAAATCAAAATTTAATTTTAATTTAATATAAAATAGCAACCTATGGTGCAATTTTTTATACAAACCTGCAATTATTAAGCAAAATAGTATAAACTCATAAATAATAAATCCAATACATAATTTATGTTGCAAGACAAACATTTTTTATATTGACTAAAGAATGTGGATATAATAATGAAATTGTTATTAAAATTATGAACTAATATAGTTTTGCTTGAAGAAATTTACCTATGATGTGAGGTATAAGGGTATAATTTTATTATTGCAAAAACATAAGTTTTAAATTACCCCTTCTTTTTGTAGGATAGCTACATCCTAAATTAGAATTAATGTAGTATTGAGTTCACACCTTATGCACATGAACCTGGCACTATTCCAAGCACAGGAATGATATATATGCATGGGGTAAGTGCAGCTAGAGAAAGTGACCCAAGGTAGCCAAAAGGCCTAAGTGAATAAGGTAAAGTACCTATACATTTTTTATATTTATCAACTAAGGTAAAGTACAAAAATGAACAACTCTTCAACTGCTTAACCTACTGAGACATAGCTAGTATGTCAACAACTAACAGAAAACATTTAGATCTTATGACTGATTATCATTTTATCCCAAAAGAACCTATATTGCATTATTGGGAAGCCTAGAAAGGCAAAAATTGCAAAAGTGCCTTTATGCTAACTTCATTACAGGTTGCATCTTATCTGCTATAGCAAAAAGTTCAAACACAAAATTTGTGCAACTAATTTATCTAGCAGATTATATTTAGGGCATCATATCATGGGACTTTCATTTTTCATAGTGCTTATCCCAAATAGAATGCAAAATTTTGACACCTGAAAAATTTCTTACATTTTATTATCAAATAATAATAAATCCTATGCTTAGGAATTAGATTCAGATAGGAAATCATAGCATAAATCAATGACCGAAGTTTCAAGTATTTACAATTTTGTATTGTAATAAAAAATAATAAACTTTAAAAATTAAATGTTTTTGAAAAGTTGCTGATTATGATTTTGAGCATTTAAGATATTTCAAATTTTAACATGGGTACCCTTTATTGCCTCATTATGCATAATACCCTTTATGCCCAATTAAAAATATAGCCCATATATACATTATTTTTTAGGAAATGAGGCAATTTTGAGTAGCTATCATAGATCCAAAATCAATAATTTGGTGATTTTGCCAAAAGTGCCTGTTGATCATGAGACTGGCATTCCTTTGGTTCACAACAATGCAGTTATCTTACTTTTGATTAAATTTAGGCAGTGCTTATCCCACAGTACCATCGGAATAATATTTTGCTTATCTGCACAAAACACTGCCAAGATAGGCAGACTTCTGTGCGGATACAGCCGGACTTATTCCCACTGCCCAGATACAGTTGGCAGACTAAGGATAAAGCCGCACTCATTGGAGGTTCAATGAGGTTTTGAGGTTTTGAGGGGTAAATTTGTTAACATGTTGTAGATTGCTTGCTTTGAGAAATAATTTATAGCTAAAATATTTGAAAACAAAATGCAAGTTGACAATTATTTTTCTATGATTTTGTTTGGAGATTTACAGAATGAGACTGTGATGATGGGGCTCAGGGATCCAGTCCTCTGGCCCCCAAAGACCCGGGTTCATGCTCTGACCCCTGGCTGCAATCACCCAACCGAAGCACGTACGATGCAGAGTCAGCCAGGACTAGGCTGCTTGAGCGTATGATGCACAATGCCTCCAGCAGCGTACGATGCGGGCTGGTTGAGGTGGGAATCGGCATATGACACGGTCCCCTCTAGGATGCCTATTGCTAGCACAACCCCAAAGAAATGGAGGTGAAGGCTTACCGGTTCTCACACGGGAAGACAGTGCGATGACACTTATAATTATTTGGCACTTACTGCCACTCTAACAAGTCGTCAGATGAGCACAAGCATACATGCGCAACACCCGGCCGACCCGGCCAAATCGGCCGGGTGACAGGCCTGCCAAGCAAGGGACGTCGCAAAATCGGCGATGCAAGTCGAAAAATCGCCGATGTAAGTCACAAAATTGGTGAAAAACGAGGGGGTAAGTCGCAAAATGGAGAAGAATTGGGAAGATTCAGGCAAGAATCGTTCGCGGGACCTTTTTTTTTTTGGTCCTTCGAAATTTTTGGCCAACTAAGTCGCAAATTTTTCCACTGACGACCTATGTCGCACTTACACTGAACAACGTCGCACTTTTGGTCAGAAACAATGTCGCACTTACACTAAACAACGTCGCACTGGCCGGGTAAGATTCAGGAGGTTGCGCATGTATGAGCACAAGACAAAAACAAGACAAAAAAACCCTGGGGTGTGCCTTCACAATATATATAGAACCGGCACATGGGGCAGGGAAAGGGCTTTGGAAGTGGCAGAAAAGGGGCTAAAGAGGCTAAAGAATAACTTTCATGCAGACTAGTATATCATAGCCAATCAGCAGCCAGAGCTACGGCTAAACTGTTTGGACACTTAAGAAAAACAATAAATTATCTAGGCTTTCTTCCAATAAAAACGAGGGGAGAAAGATCGCTAACTCAGGGGGGCCTAATCTAGTGCGAGTGATGAAAAGTTTGGATAAAAAGTTCAAATAAACAGTGGGCTGGGAAAGGTCATAGCATAGCACAAACAAGAATGGGATGGGGCTTGGACTGCAAAAATGACTAAATAATTGAAATAACTAAATAATTCCACGCGCGCGGGCCAGAGCTAGCCGTGAATGTACATATGTGTACATTCACAACAAGACCAACCGTAATAAGTGCACTGCATGGTAGTTGTCTAATCGTCATATTGTAGCCAAGGACACCTTAAGTAGGACGGGACACTTCATTTCTTAAAAAAAAATTTGGACTCCAATTTTTGCAAAAAATACACTACATAGATAAGAAGTTTTGCAGATTTTCAACATAAATTAAAGATTGCACTCGACTGGAAGTGGATGCAAATCTTATCTTTTGATGTGTTTTGATCTCACCTTATTACTCTATCGAACTATGCACTGTTTCTATTGCAGATATTCCACCAGTTTTCTTGAGAGAAGAATCAGATGAACACACTTTTGCTAACTTCTATTCCGTGTCTACGGCAACCGGTTGCCCTTGTGTTCATGTGGAACCATAGTTAAATTCAACTCTTGAACCAAGTCTACTTGCTGCAACAATCTCTCTTCTGTATATTGATTTTGAGTTTATAAATTTGGCAGAACTCTGTAACATTGTCCAATATCCCTTTTGTAATTCAGTTATATGTACATATATAAATCATTACCAAATATGACCAGATCATCACAACAGTTTGTTGATTAAGTTGATATCAATGAATAACTCAAATATGATTC
The DNA here is from genome assembly GCA_950096795.1 of Macrostomum cliftonense. Taxonomy (NCBI): domain Eukaryota; kingdom Metazoa; phylum Platyhelminthes; family Macrostomidae; genus Macrostomum; species Macrostomum cliftonense. The sequence continues at coordinate 1,820,634 of CATNEM010000136.1, read as the reverse complement.
AGCTAGCCTATCGCTTAGTGGGTTGATTTACAATACAAAGAGTAAAGCCTATCACGGAAATTTCATTGCGCCAGTTGATTAGCTAATATTTTCTCTCTCCTATGGCCACCCTTTATGCGCATCTTTCTGTGCACGTACTCTACTCCCTCATACCCAGCCAATATGTGTACTGGCTTTTGTCCACCCTACTCACATCTACCTCCACTCTCTGCCCCTATCTTGGCAGTGTTCCATGGGAATCAGTCCAGCTTTATCCACATGGGAGTCTGCCTATCTTGGCAGTGTTCCATGCGGATAAGCAAAATATTATTCTGATGATACCGTGGGGATAAGCACTGCCTTAAATTTAATCAATTATTGAGAGCTCTCAATAGTACAATTCCACTTTGCCATTTTAGTACTAAAATAGTATATAGACATGGGTAATTGTAAACCAAAATGCAGAAGTCAAGATGATTGTGAGCCAAAGGATTGCCCATGAAACCTGCATAGTAAGCCCAACGATATTTTGCTTAACCATTACTTGCATGCTACTATAGCTAGTTATGCATTATAATAAAAGTGTATATTTTTGTATTTGTGCCAACTATTTGTATCATTAATAATGATACATAATGGAAAAACAAACTGACTGGAAGTCTGTTTTCCTTGAAAACACTATCTATCATAGGCCTACTACTAAGCAAAGCATCAAAATAGAAATGGAATTTATTTACTAAGTTGAGTTTTTAGAGGTGTTGATAAAAAATATAGTCAAGATTATAATTAGAAATTTATACGGATTTAGTCAACTGTAGACAAAAGGCATGGATTATGTTCAACAAATAAAGCATTTAGCTAGTCCTTAAATTGTAAATAATCTATTATCTATCTGGATTCTGCCATTCTGGGCCTATTTAAGAAAGGCAAAATATAAGTAAAAGATAGATAGGCTTAAAGGCTTTTAAGAATTCAAGCAAACAAAATTTTGCATATATCCTAGACTAGCTAGGCCTACACCCCTGCCTTTAAGCAATGTGAATCACAATTCCCAACAGTAGGCCTACATAAGTCCTGCAACTTAGTAAGACAAAATAAAAGACTAGCTATTTTGCTCAAAATTTTTAAACTGAATTTTAGAAAAGCAAAAAGTGCAACCACAGATTCCTTCGCTAATGGCTTCTTTAATCCCAGAAAGTATGCGCTTTAAGTATCAAAAACTGCATTTTATACGAAAAAATAATGCACTAAAACGTATTTGCAGCGCTCATAAGATAATGTACATAATCTGCAAAATAACTCACGAAAAACTAAATAAGTGCAAATTTGATTATTGACTTTTTGTTTTGAACAATCTATTTTGCTTATTTTAAGCAAAATATTTAAAAAGCTAGAAGTCTTGTTAGGCATCACTTGTTAACTATTTTAATTATTTAAACATAAAATTTTATTGCATTGATTACAATAAAGAGATATAAAGCTTTACACTGTTAGTCATTCTTTTTGAAATTTCATAAATAAAATCGTTTCTTATAAACAGCCTGCCTTAGTCAGGGAGTCATTCAATATTACTGTGTTATTATCAATCACCCATGTTAGGTTCTGTACTATGTCGTTTGAATTTACAAAATAAAAATCTATTTGTAAATGATAAAAAGTAAAATTTAAATGTAATAAAAATCGTGTTTGTTTTAGCATTACAACATTGGAATCTGTTGTTATTTTCAGTCCTTTTGAGTTTTAATTTGTAGTTCTGGTTTGTTTTCAAGTAAAAAAATAATTTAATGAATGAAATAGGAAATTTTCCCATATTTCAAACAGTAAGTAGATAACTATGCTGGGTTTGTGTAAGACTAATCACAATCCAAGTTGTGAAAGTTGGCTAGGCCTAGGCTAGGCTAGGTGCTTTTTGAACACCAAATAAGCATATTACCATTTGATTTCAGACATAAAAAGTAGCATTGTTAATGTTAATGCTTTTTGCTTTATTTCATTGCTATATTTATTGCACTTCTTATCTAGGTTTACAGACAGGATTTTCATTTGGGGGCATCTGTTTTCATTTTTAACTAGATATCAGAATCCATAGCTAGTTTGGAACTTGGGCTCATGTAGTGTCTCACATGTGCAATTCATAAAATTTGTCAGCCAGTGTAACTCAGTTGAAACACAATTTGACCAATTTATACAACTTACAGTGTTAATTTTATATGTTATCTTGGTTGGCCACTAAATTAATTGACTGGATCAGCTGACTTGGCCAACTATTATGAATGTATATGCCTGCACTAAAGAAACAAACTCAATATAAAAAACCTGTTTGGGATGCCCTTGAATTGAACTAAGATAAGGAAATTTAAATGGAGAGTAACTGGAGCAAAATTGTCTTATTGACAAAACCCTTCAAGTAAAATATTTAATTAAAAAATATTTTATATCAAAATATACCCAATTTTATTAATATTAATATTAAATACTATGATGTAATTGTTATACAACTTATTAACAAGATTACAAAGCAATTATAAATATTTTTGCTTTTTAATAACTGATTAGTGAAGATACTGGGAATTAGTTTAGTATAGCAATTATATAAGAAATACAATAATTAATTTAAAGATTTATTGCCTATTATTAAACATGATAGATAGGCCTATACAATATATAGCTTTTAGGTTAGCTATTTAATATTTATAGATAACCTATTCTATCTAGCCTATATTATAGATATAATAGCAATGATAAAATATATATTATCAATACTATAGTTTTAAATTTATTGTTATTTAAAACTATCTTTATAATGTACAAGTATAAGAATTTATTAATGTTTCTTATATTCATTAATTGGATTGACTATGCTTTAATTTGAAAATGTGTTTTACTTTTTACTATTAAATAAATATTTAATGTTGTTACTAAATATTAGCATTTTAGTTGATCTACAAGTATATGCATGCACAGTATTTTTAATTAATGTATGAAATTTATGACTTAACTTTATAGCAGCTAATTACCTACCTACTAAGAAGTATAGATATTGTAAAAGACCAAAGCTTAGATTTTGAACCCATGTGTATTCTTATATCTAATTCCAAAATAATTTTGCCTAATCTTGTATGAAATTATTTTTGTTAGTGTTTTTAGTAATTATTTACAAATTCTTATATTGCAACTCTGCTTGCAAACATGTATAAAATGGTTATAAGACAATAATTTGTAGTAAACATTTGTTACATTTAAAAATATTAGCAAATTTACAAAGAAGCAAAAATTTAATTGTTTCTTGTAAAAAAATTATCAAGGAAAAAAAATATTGCTTTGGTTGGAGTAACCAAAGAACTAAAATTGATTGTTTGATCTTTAAACCAAAAAGATATTGTCGTAGGGCTACTATTTAATCTATCTAATATTACTTTATTACTATGCTATACTATCTTACTAATACATGTGCGGTAGCGTATGGTAGCGTTATTTCTATACACCGAGCGGTCTTTATGCAGGGCTTCCGGTGGATCAGAGGGTCACGGCCCGTCCCTATTTTACTCAGTCATATGACTGGGGTGGTCTGAGTACTCAATCTGAGTATTTGGTCTTCGTATCTGGTCTGAGTATTCGGTCTGCGTACTTGGTCTGAGTATCAACCGCCTTTATATTGCGGCCTCTAAAGAATGAAGTCTTCTTACAAAACTCTTCGAACAATTTTCCTTCTAAAGATCTTATTTGCGCTCTTTGAATATTTTGCTAGAGTAGGACTCTTGATCAGCGCTTGCTTTTTGGGCTGGAAACCCGCGTGTATTTATACCAAAAGTTTTAGGTTTTGTTATTATTCGTAAAATATTTCTACATTATTATACATTTAAACAAAACATGATATACTAATATTATTTATTTATAAACTAAACTTATAGCAGTAGTATAGAACGCAAGGTGCAAACTACGGTGCAAAAAGAAAAAGAAAAATAGAACAAAAGGTGCAAGTGCATAATTAGATCGGGCCTACCTCAACCTGCCCTCTCTAAATAAAAATTTCGAATACGCGCAGCAAATGAAAAATTTTTAAAACATACGCAGCAAGTGAAAATACGCGCAGCAAACACAAAAATTAAAAACGACATGGTTCGGGTAATTCCCGAAAGTATTTATACCCTAACTGATTCAATAGCCAGCCGAATTCGACTTCCAGCAGCTGACGCTCGGCCTCCTGATGGCTCATCGCGATAATGCGGTGAACTTCTCGGGCGACGCACTGGATGGCCGCGATGCACACATCCCGCGGATAGGTGTCACGCAGCCGCTTTAAAACAGGCCAGATCTGTGACCTTTGCGGCAGGGCCTGATCGCGCCGAAGGTGGCCGATCCGCATGACATAATGCCGAATCGAATACATGTGCCGCTCGATGTGCCTGTCGCTGGCGTGAATTAGCCCGTCAACGAGATTTCGATAGTTAGGCCGCTGAATTTCCCTCAGCGGCTGGCGCTGCAGCGGCGGCGATGGCGGCGGTGATGGCGGCGGCGATGGCGGCGGCGACGACGGCGGCGGTGGCGGCGGCGGCGGTGGCGGCGGCGGCGGCGGAGCTGGCCTTGGTGGCTGCGACGCTCTAGGCGGTGCTGGCCTCGATGGCGGCGGCGCAGTCCTCGGCGGTGGCGGCTGTGATGGCCTTGGCTGCGGCGCAGACCTCGGCGGTGGCGACTGCGGCGGCCTCGACGGCCGGGGCCTTGGCAGCTGAGGCGGTGCCCTTGAATCGGGAGCAGGCCATGCTCCGCGTTGGGCTGGCGCCGCGACCATTACCATCTGAACGGTCCTAGGGCCACTTGCTCCTGGCGCCGCGTATTGCCGGACCGGATTTGCCGCCTGCTCGTTCAACAGAGCCGCCCTCTTTTCGTGCGGCTCACTCCGGCCGACTTGCCGAACCAATGACTCCATCGGCCGCTTTGGCGCCGTTGAATTTGGTACGGTGCGTACTCGCAGTGGCGCCTCCAGCTCTTGACCATGTGCCGCTACTGGGCGCCTCCTTGACGGTCCTGACGCGGCTGCCGGCGGTGCGGCGGGCGCTGCAGGCGCAGGAACCACGGGCTCGGCAGGCCGCACATTGGGCGCAGGCACGGGCGCAGGTACTGGCACTGGCGCTGGCGCTGGAATTGGCACTGGCACAGGCGCAGGTGCTGGCGCTGGCTCAGGCGGAGGCGCAGGCACTGGCTGGGCCACAGGCATTGCCTCCTGGGCAGGCAATAATTCTTCCATGAGGTCTTCCTCATTACCTCCTAAATCCTGGATGTCTCGCAAGAAGTTAGCTAATTCGTCTTCTAGGGTCATGATTGCGAGCTGGCAATTTGACTCCTTCCTAATCAAACCTTCGCATATATCACTTAATTGGGGTTGGTGTCAGAGACAAAACCTCGTTTTCGTAGCCTCCCCAATTATCGATCTTAATTTGGCAGCCAAATCTTTATTCTTTGGCCGTTTGACTTCAGTGAGGCATTATTGGATCGGGCTTCCCCTCTCCTTTCATTTCACGCACACAGATTACTCATATCGATTTTTCAAGCAAAGTTATTCGGCCATATGTACAATTATTTACATAGAGCGGGGCCTTTGTCTACTGACAATAGGCTTATGCACGCATTGCGTAATCACCCCTCTCCCTTCCTTTCCCGATAGTGGGCATAGCGCTGACGTGGCATGAATCCTTCGCTAGGGTGTGCATTCCCTTCCCTCGTGGGCCTCGAATTCGATCGAAGATTATACCGCACAGTGGGTTGGTTCTCACACCTTTCGCTCTCTGACTCAGGCGCTTCTTCCTCACTATCGGCCTGGCCTTCATTCGGCTCTGTTTCTCTCTCTGACTCATTCATTTCGGCTTCGATTTCCTCTCCGGTTTCATTTGCTCCTACATTACTTGCTTTCCATTGAATTCTCTCTTCTTCTTCTGAACTGTCTGATGAATCATTAATTATTTCGTTGCCATTCTTTTCTTCTGATTTTCTTTTGGGACACTTTCGCTGAAGTTGCCCTCTCTTAGCCTTTTGTTCCGAGGGGGACTCTTGCCCTCTCTTGACTTTTGGCTCTGTCTCTTCAATATTAATCACGGAATTCGGCACTGTCTTCTTGATCTCTCGATAACATGCCAGGTTGGCCGGGGTGGGGTCTTCTTGCTTTAATAGCTGCCGCCTCCTAGGTTTTTCCCTGCATGTATCTGCATCAAGGGCCTCTTCTGCATCAACAAATTCTTCATCACTCAGCCTTGAAGCCGCATCACGTGACTTCCGCTGCCAATATCGGAGACTTCGACTTGGTCTGCGCCAAGCCTTATTCCGAATTCACTAATTCTCAATAAATTCACTTATTTCTCAGTATTTTCAATCATCAGGTTAGCAGGAGTAGGCTTATTGCCAAAGGCTGCTGCTCCGAAATGCACCTGGCTGATCACCAGACAGCTCTGGGACCATATTCGGCCCTTACTGTCTTCTAGAGAGTGCGATGCAGTTTTACAAATTGCTGCATCTATCTCTAATTCTCAATTATTCCAATATATCACTTTTTCTTGCTCCTTCCCAGACTATCCCCGGTCTTGAGGAACCCTTGTCCAGCGACCAAAATAGGACTCATCTGTTCAGGTAGTTATCCTATCGTTATACTGCTCCTTCCGGACCTCATCCCTTTCACAGAATCACCATGGCGACTTACTATGCGTCTTTCAGGATCTCTGATCCAGGGGATCTCTCTTTTCTTCTTACCATCTCATTTTCTAACTCATACAAAAAGGCTTCTTTTATGTTTTCTTCAAATTTATTTCACACATTAATTTCTTTCACGAATCTCAATGTAGGCAATGACTCTAGTCTTCTTTATGGCTGTTCTCTTCCTAAAAAAGGATGGAACACTTGCTATGCGTTACAACTCCTCAAAGCAAGCTGCTTTTATTGGATAAAATTGCTTACGAAACTTATTATTTTCCACAATATTATGACCTGGCTTTATCAATGGCTTGCTCCAGGCTTCTCAACTTCTTTGCTTTCGTTTGTTGCTATACTGCTCCCTTATTTTTGGGTTTTTCTGATTTTATACTTTTTATGTTTTTACGAGGTATATGCATTTTCACACAATGAAATAATGACTTTCCACAAGGGAATTATAAGCATTCAACGCAGTTATTTACAATTATGTACAGATTTTTCACGCCAATTTTTTTTTTTTTTTTTTTTTTTTTTTCGCTTCTTGAGGTCCATCAGGCGTCTTTGATTCGACCTCCTTTCATTCTCTACTTTCTCTCTTCTGGGTACCGGCGCAGAATGCACTGGTGTCCATACTGCGGCCTTATCGTTCCGGGCTGGTGACAAAAGTAGCAGCGTCCTGGGACTGGCGGCGGGGTCTCCTGCAGCATCGTGGAGTATTTTGAAATTCTTATTCCCATCTTTCGCAGCTCTTCATACGCTTCCTGAGCCCACGGCCTTAATTTTACTTCCTGTTCTTCTTGCTGTGGCTGTTCCTCTTTCTGCTGAGGTTCACTGTTACTCGCCATTAGTCACTTGTTTCCTTGTTTGTCTAAATATTTCGCCGTTTCTCTGATCCTTTACCGCTGCCACCAAGTTGTCGTAGGGCTACTATTTAATCTATCTAATATTACTTTATTACTATGCTATACTATCTTACTAATACATGTGCGGTAGCGTATGGTAGCGTTATTTCTATACACCGAGCGGTCTTTATGCAGGGCTTCCGGTGGATCAGAGGGTCACGGCCCGTCCCTATTTTACTCAGTCATATGACTGGGGTGGTCTGAGTACTCAATCTGAGTATTTGATCTTCGTATCTGGTCTGAGTATTCGGTCTGCGTACTTGGTCTGAGTATCAACCGCCTTTATATTGCGGCCTCTAAAGAATGAAGTCTTCTTACAAAACTCTTCGAACAATTTTCCTTCTAAAGATCTTATTTGCGCTCTTTGAATATTTCGCTAGAGTAGGACTCTTGATCAGCGCTTGCTTTTTGGGCTGGAAACCCGCGTGTATTTATACCAAAAGTTTTAGGTTTTGTTATTATTCGTAAAATATTTCTACATTATTATACATTTAAACAAAACATGATATACTAATATTATTTATTTATAAACTAAACTTATAGCAGTAGTATAGAACGCAAGGTGCAAACTACGGTGCAAAAAGAAAAAGAAAAATAGAACAAAAGGTGCAAGTGCATAATTAGATCGGGCCTACCTCAATATACCTAAATAGTATTTTTCCAGCAACTGGCCAAGTAACAATTAACTTATTTATTTGTATTTAAGTAAGCTAGACTATTTAAACTAATATCCACAATTTTTGGTATATTTTTTAAATTCAGATTTGAATGTAGCAAATGAAAATGTATATGCTGTATGAATTTCTGGAACAAAATTTGCTAACCTAAAAAATGTACATGCAGTGCATGCAGTTTTAAAAAAACTAGAAAAACTATTTAAAACAATATAGTATTTGATTTTATTGCAATTTTCAAATATTTTATTCAAGAATTTAGAACTTCCAATAGATAGGAAAAAGTTCTAAAAGAAAATAGTGAAATTATTAAATAGTTAATATCTAACTTTATTTGATATATTTGTTTTTTTAAGGTACTATATACTCTAGCTCTAGGTATTTTTTATTAAAAATTGATTGGATAAACATGCTTAAATTGTTTTTTTGCTTCTATATTAAGTAATTTTACAGTACCAAATGTTTTATATTGTCACTTTTTATTGGTGCCTTAATAATAGTTGAGTTTAATTTGAACCTAGACTTTTTAATACTTACTATAAATAAATTTTTGTACTATATAGCAAATATTTACTTTTTATCTCCAAATGCAGATATAGTGCCATGCATCCAAAGGGGTATGTATTAAGCCATATGTATGAATACTAAAACATTTCATGCAGGAATCCTGAGCTCTATGTTACTTCTCATATTGAGAGTGGAAAGAATATGAAAAGAGTATGTTATTGTATTTTGCTGAATAAGCATTGTCTAATATTTAAATATTGATAAATGTAGTTTAATGTTTTATTACAAATTTTGCCTTTTATATTAAGTCTCTTATTGTACCTATTAGTATTTTTCAATGTAGAATTATATATGCTTCAAATTCAAATCATTAGGCATTTGCAATATGAATTTCAGTTAAACAAGACATTATAATTTGGATTTGGCTAACTTAAAGAAGTTGGATCTAAGCATAACAAATTTGTTTAGCTCCTCCAAATCTTGCCCTAAAGCGAACTTGTGTAACACTACAATCTGATTAATTGACTACTGCGATGCAGCTGCTGCCGCTGCTGTTGCTAGGGGCAATACTGGCGGCAGCATGGCCTGTCAGTCAAGCTGGCCATAGCAACAGCCAAAGTGCCGCTGGAGGCTGTCAAATCTATCACGACATAGTCAGCTATAGCGTGACCAAGTCGCAGACTAGCCAATTCGGCATCTGCGTGACTGACAAACTATTCCAGCAAACTGGCCAACTAATGAACATTGTTCTGGCCATGTTCCAGCCTGAGGCATTGTCTGAACAATCTCCGCCTAGTGTGCTTCACTTTAATGCCACTGGTAAGGTGCCACGTTGTGTATTGTATTCTAGCATATAGAATTGGCTTCTTGATTTTAATACTGCGCAAATCTGCTAGCAATAAATAGTTGTAGCAATTGAAAGCGTCGCTCTATAGTTCGTATTAAGCACACTTTCTATTCCCAAGTATGTGAAGTTGGGTGGAAAATGCGAATTTATTTATTATAGTAATGTAGCTAACCAAAGCATAGTTGAAATAAAAGGCCACATTAGAAACTATGGATTTTGTAGGAGTCTTTTTCGCAGCATCTTCATTTTTCCTGAAGGAGAAAAGCGATTCTGCATAGCAGACTCTCTTGCTGACGAAGTGCTAGGAAGAAGAAAACTAATAAGAAAATATAAGAAGCAGTGTGCGGAGACACCTTGCTACAATTAGATTTGTAGCGAAATATCGTTCGACAGATGCTGACGCTGATATTCTGGTTACTGTTTGGTTGGTTTCTCCTATTTAGGTCGGGTTTTTCTGTGTTTCAACAATCCTATGGTGGTATGGCTGCTGAGAGTGTCCTTCATCTGGGCTAAGATAATAAATCGCTTCCATCGTTCTCTAAAGATTCCCATGACTTAAGTAGGATTAACTGTCAACATCTGTCTATATTAAAAAATCATCTTTACCTCCAGTGCTCATTCAGGTACTTTGTCTTTTCGCCGCCTGTGATTCTAAAAAAGACCTTCTCTATAGCTGCTTTTTATAGATTTTGTCTATTATAAAAAAACCAATTTCCCCAGTCTGGAAGACAAAAAAAACCGCAGCCTGCTTGCGGTTAAATTGCTGGGGCAATTTTTGCTTCTTAACCATGAACAATTTTGAGCTTTTCTTTGTTTGAAGAATTGGCCACCTGATGCCAAACGGTTGGAGGGAGCAGCTGCTTTTTTGCTGCTGAGGCTGATTTTCGACGACAAAATGGTTGTTATAATTAAACACTTTGTGGAAGGAAGTTAGCATATTTTCTCTAGTAACTTACTAAGTCAAAATCACGTGGCTAGTATATATTTTGTTTAACTAGCTTATTAAAACGTAGAGGTCACTTGGTGCATTCATATCAAGCGTGCGAGGTCATTAGGGGACGCGCGTTGTATAATTTACTAGCTAGCTACGCATGAAAGAAACGCAACAATTTTTGACTGTGTTAAATAGCTAGCCTAGCTTAGTGTAAATTCATTTCTCTATTGACCCGTTCAAGTGAATTAAAGAGTTGGGAGTTGAGAGCTCTCAGTGCTGCTGTTGAGTACGTTGAACTCTACACTTTTTTGCTTTTAACTCATGGAATTCTAATTCAATTTTTATAGTTATTGGAATGGACGCAACAAGTGCAATATCATTTTTATTTATCGATAAAAAACATGTTGACTTTACAACAGCAATTTTTCCTGTTTTATATGGACAACGAAGTTGTAAAAATGGGGATTTAACGACAAATTAACAAAAAATTGATTTGACAATATTATTGGTTTGTTTTACTGCGCGCAAAACTAGTAAATAGATGCGGGTCACTAATGCTTGAGGAGCCAGCGCGGGTGTGTTTGTGTGCTCTCTTCTTCTTCTGTTGTTGCTTTCACCCAGTGTTTTTTCTGCCACGCCTTCCTCTCCTGCCTTATCAAAAAATATCTACGAGATACGCTCGTAGTACGTACGGGTTGGGTTCGTTTGTGAATCTATCGGGCTAAACGGTTTGAGGTCAGCAGCGCTCGTGTTTACTCTCTGGCCTCGAGTGGTGGACGTTGCGTTGGAATTCTGTGCCAGAGAGAGACCGAGAGAGAGGCTAGTGAAGAGTGTGGGCTGGTTTGCAAGCATTTTTTTAATTCGTTGCTTGAATAGGGGCAGTGAATCTATTTGTTTAACTATCTGTGTATCTAACCTAACGAATCTATCTATCTATCAATATCATCTATCTGTCTATTTAGCTGTCTATCTAAATAGCTAAAAAATCTTTTGAAGGTCTTTGTATAACAGCTGCTCAGTCCTGACGGGTCGGAGGGACCCAAACACCCAGCCCTAGATTTTCCCAGCTCAAACTAGTGCCCCAGTTTGAAGTGCCTTTGTTCAAGTTGAGGCTCGAACCAAAGACCTATATAGCTATACTGATCATAGTTTCGCCTGCTCTTCTGGGAAGCAAACCATTAGCAGTGAAGATTTTCTTGTGGTTTTGTTTTTCTCCTAGCTCAGCCGCGTGTTTTCACCATCCGTTTGCTTTTAGGCTCCACTGGACACACACACAGGAGGCCTTATTAAATCCGGCACCCTTTCCTGTCTCCCCCAACCTGATTCGGGATCGCTCTTTTTGATTCCTCTTTGCCTCCCTCTCCGACCGACTCGAATGTATCCTTCAGTTTGCGTGTGGTGTGCAAACCGGGGGTTTGGGAAAGAAATGCTGCTACTGCTTCTGCTGCTGCGGCTTCTTTTCCTGTTATTAGATTTCTTGCTTGCCTCTCCTGCCCCCTCCCCTCTGCCCCTATATTCCCCTTCCTTTCTTTCTTTTTTCCTTTCTTAGACTCTATTTATAGCTCGACAGGAGTGATGGCAACTCTGCGAAACCGAGTGCATTGTGAGGTGCTGCCCGGGTGGTGACGTTTTGTTCTCCCCATCTCGTCCGTGGGGTGAGCGAGAGAAATGGAGAGATTTCGGGGGATGCATGTCCCTGTGCGGTGCGGTCACGTGGGAAGGCTTAATGACGCAGCATTTTCCCCTTCGGCTCTCCTTCGGGTAGAACGCATCGCTTGCTGGTTTTATGATGCCTCTTCTCGGCTTCTGATGTTGCTTTCGTCGCTACAGAATTTTGTAAGGATAAGTGTGGCGTGGAGAAAGGGAAGACTCTGACTGTCTGCCTGTCTTCCCTCTCTCCCCATCCCCGGGTTGGGAGTTTCCTCTCTGTTATTTTCATCCCTCTGGCTGCTGCACTGTACTAATGAACGGCCTCGGCCCTTTCCAACTGGCCCACCCGCACTCGTCACATGACTCTCTGCCCGACACTATTTTTATTTATTTTTTTTTCTCTCTCTTTGCTGACCTCCGCTCGTTCGTTCAGCCTTGCTTTCTTTGCCCAGCCACCTACCCGCACCTCACTGCTCCTTTCCAAAATGGCCCAGTTCTAAGGGCATGCTGGCCTCCTGTTTTTAGTATTGGTGCTCCTGCACTCATAGGCGTCCTCTAAATACTCCTCGGGCCCGACCGCGTGACACGGCCTTGCTGCGGCCTCCCTGCCCGCCTGCCCGCCTTGGCTGCTTGCCCATCGTGCACGCCGGCCCACGCATTTGCTTCCTCACCCCTCTGGCCTTGTCTCTCTTTCGCTCTCAGTGTGGCTATTTTTTTATTTTCTCCCTATAGCTGGCTTCACATTTCCCCTACGCAGCGAGGAAACATTTCCTCGGGCTTTTCCTTCGATATTATTCGCTTCTTTGCCGCTTGCTTTTTTTATTTCCGCTTTTTCCACCCGTTTTCCTTCTTTATAGTTATTTCCCAATTTTTTGCCATAATTCTGTCTGGCTGAAACAACCCCTCTGTCTCTTCCCCCTTGCAATGGGATTCGAGCTCCCAATAATAAGTTCGTTTGTACCGAGAGTCAGCGCTACTATGAGTGTAGTTTCCGCCTCTCTTCTCGTATTCCTTTATTTCTCGGCTTTGAATTAAAGCTAGCTGTTAAAAGCGTCGGGAAAAAAGTAATTCCTTTCAATATTTTTTGCTGTGAGTACGGGAGAGCGTGACCCATTTTTTTGTCCTCACCTACCCACCTCGTAGATGCGCTTGCGCCCCAGATTTTAAGGTCGGTTCCGGGGCAGTGACAAAATTTTGGAAAAAAATAAGAGATCGTGGCTATGGAAATTAATATCAAAAAGAGGTCGTAGACAGAATTGTAGCTCGTATAATCCTGGAAAAGAGGTCAATTTGTTAACCGTAGAATTTGGCAGGCTTCCTATAGGTCAGAAAGGAGCAAAAAGGGTAACTTTAGAATCACGAAAGCTTTAGAGAGGTAACTTTAGAATCACGCAGGGTTTAGAGGGGTAACTTTAGAATAACGCAGGGTTTAAAGGGGTAGCTTTAGAATCACGGAGGGTTTAGAGGGGTAGCTTTAGAATCACGGAGGGTTTAGAGGGGTAGCTTTAGAATCACGGAGGGTTTAGAGGGGTAGCTTTAGAATCACTGGGGGTTTAGAGGGGTAGCTTTAGAATCACGAAGGGTTTAGAGGGGTAACTTTAGAATCACGGAGGGTTTAGAGGGGTAGCTTTAGAATCACTGAGGGTGTAGAGGGGTAGCTTTAGAATCACGGAGGGTTTAGAGGGGTAGCTTTAGAATCACGTAAGGTTTAGAGAGGTAGCTTTAGAATCACGGAGGGTGTAGAGGGGTAGCTTTAGAGTTATGGAGGGTTAATGGGGGTAGCTTTAGAATCACTGAGGGTTTAGAGGGGTAGCTTTAGAATCACTGAGGGTTTAGAGGGGTAGCTTAAGAATCACAGAGGGTTTAGAGGGGTAGCTTTAGAATCACGGAGGGTTTAGAGGGGTAGCTTTAGAATCACTGGGGGTTTAGAGGGGTAGCTTTAGAATCACTGGGGGTTTAGAGGGGTAGCTTTAGAATCACGAAGGGTTTAGAGGGGTAACTTTAGAATCATGGAGGGTTTATGGGGGTAGCTTTAGAATCACGTAAGGTTTAGAGGGGTAGCTTTAGAATCACTGAGGGTTTAGAGGGGTAGCTTTAGAATCACTGAGGGTTTAGAGGGGTAGCTTTAGAATCACGGAGGGTTTAGAGGGGTAGCTTTAGAATCACGGAGGGTTTAGAGGGGTAGCTTTAGAATCACTGGGGGTTTAGAGGGGTAGCTTTAGAATCACGAAGGGTTTAGAGGGGTAACTTTAGAATCACGGAGGGTTTAGAGGGGTAGCTTTAGAATCACTGAGGGTGTAGAGGGGTAGCTTTAGAATCACGGAGGGTTTAGAGGGGTAGCTTTAGAATCACGTAAGGTTTAGAGAGGTAGCTTTAGAATCACGGAGGGTGTAGAGGGGTAGCTTTAGAGTTATGGAGGGTTAATGGGGGTAGCTTTAGAATCACTGAGGGTTTAGAGGGGTAGCTTTAGAATCACTGAGGGTTTAGAGGGGTAGCTTAAGAATCACAGAGGGTTTAGAGGGGTAGCTTTAGAATCACGGAGGGTTTAGAGGGGTAGCTTTAGAATCACTGGGGGTTTAGAGGGGTAGCTTTAGAATCACTGGGGGTTTAGAGGGGTAGCTTTAGAATCACGAAGGGTTTAGAGGGGTAACTTTAGAATCATGGAGGGTTTATGGGGGTAGCTTTAGAATCACGTAAGGTTTAGAGGGGTAGCTTTAGAATCACTGAGGGTTTAGAGGGGTAGCTTTAGAATCACTGAGGGTTTAGAGGGGTAAGTATAACTAAAAATCTGTAACTGCAAAATCGAAAGGGCGGCAGTTTTCAAAGGGTTATTGGTAGACAAGAGTACATTCCCAATTGAAAATTTCCCAACTCCCCAAACGCCATTTCCCACGCCAGGCTTCGCCGACTTCCGCGGCGACAAGCTGGTCCTAGCCGTGGCCAGCAACGACCCGGAGCGCCGAATCGAGCTTCGCATTGAAGACCCAGCCGCTGTGCGCAACATTCCAATAGAAATTTTTCACAATCTCCGCGAACCCGGCGGCCTCGAGCTGTCAACCCCGTTGCTACCCGAGCAGAGCCGGCTAGTCACCCTGAATCGAATAGTTCGTCCTCTGACCGGCCTGAACGACATTCGCAGCGAGCTGGGCAAGCTCAGGCCGGCCGCCTACCTCGGCGCCATCCTTGTCATTCCCTTCACCATCGGCGTGCCCGAGGCGCGCTTCAGCCGCCTGCCCGGTTGCTATCCGAATCCGCCGCATGTTGACTCCGTTGACGATTGTTTAAATCGGCGTAATTACGCAATGCTCGACCCGTTGTTGCGTCATTTCTATCGACAGAAAGTGCAACCGATGCCGGTGCAACTATTCGACTCGCGAGGCCTCATGGCTCAGCCGTTCTGTCAGTTGAAGCCTAGCGAACGAGGTCTGGTTGTAGCGTTGCATTTCATCAACGGGGAACCGAATGTGAATCTAGCTACGGTGGTTGTCAGGCTGGTTGGCAACAATTCGACGCTGGTGTTGTTGGCCGACCGCGGCGCGGCTTGTCCTCTGCGGTTGCGTCTGCGTGCCGATGAGTCACTGTTGGAGGCGCCGACAGTTGCGAGTTCGAGTGCGCCGAGTTTGACTATTCGGCATAACTGCGCACCGGATGCTCAAATCTGGGTGGAAACCGGTCTGTCTGACGCTCTTGGCGGCAGGGTTCGCATCGAACGTGTGCCAGAATTGAATTTGGTGACCGTACGGCAGAGTGGTCGGCTGCTGCGCCATTTCATGATCCAATCGCAGGTTATGAGTGATAGAAATGTGAGTTGCAGGGGGTGTTTTTTTGTCTCTAATGTTGTCCTTCAGGGGATCAGCCACTATTTTTCAGGTTGTCCTTCAGGGTCTGTAGCTATTCTTTAGGTGGTCCTTCAGGGGTCTGTAGCTATTCTTCAGGTTGTCCTTCAGGGGTCTGTAGCTATTCTTCAGGTTGTCCTTCAGGGGTCTGTAGCTATTCTTAAAGTGGTCCTTCAGGGGTCTGTAGCTATTCTTTAGGTTGTCCTTCAGGGGTCTGTAGCTATTCTTCAGGTTGTCCTTCAGGGGTCTGTAGCTATTCTTAAAGTGGTCCTTCAGGGGTCTGTAGCTATTCTTCAGGTTGTCCTTCAGAGGTCTGTAGCTATTCTTAAAGTGGTCCTTCAGGGGTCTGTAGCTATTCTTTAGGTTGTCCTTCAGGGGTCTGTAGCTATTTTTCAGGTTGTCCATCAGGGGTCCGTAGCTATTCTTCAGGTGGTCCTTCAGGGTCTGTGTAGCTTTTCTTAAGGTTGTCCTTCCGGGGTCTGTAGCTATTCTTTAGGTTGTCCTTCCGGGGTCTGTAGCTATCCCTCAGGTACCCCCCTCTCCATGTGAGGTGCTCCTTGCTTCCTTTAAACTACTTCACTCAGTCTTCCATCAGCTTGCTAAAGCTACAAAACCTATTTCTCGCCCCCATTCCAACCAGACCGAGATCAGCTTTGATGTACAATTCAACCAGTGGGCCTACAAGCCAATGGCGGCCCTGCAGACTCATAAAATCGTGCCGAATTTCACGCCCGACTCGGCCCTGATCTACTTGGACAAATCGGCATTGAACAACTGCACGCACCGCCTATCGAACTTGTCAATCGGAGGCAGCTGTCCCCTGTTTGAGAACGCCACTCATTTCTATCGATTGTTGCCTACCGCCGCTGCTGGCTCGGACGCCAAGCTGGCGTGCAATCTCCGTCGCCGTGGCAACGGGAACAACAACAACAACAAAAACAACGATTATCTAGGCATTCTAACCGCCAATGTAACAATTCGAGACGGTACTATCGCTGCCCAGTTTCCCATATCGCTGCACTTTGGCTGGACTCAACAACCGGCTGTCAGCAAATTCGGCGTTGTAAATCGCGGCCTACTGGATCAAGCTCGTCAAGCTAGCAGGTCTTTGTCCAGACAGTTGACCGCTACGGCTGTTGATAAATTTCAATTCGAATTGAAAGTCCATCGGCTGGATAATGACGTTAGTGGCGGCGGCGGCGGGGTGCTCGAACTGGTGTCGAAGCGCCAGGAGCTGCTGTACAGCGGCCAACTGCTCGATTGTCAGCTGAAGCTTGCCGGCCAATGCGCCAACGTCGAGGAAATTTCTGTAGTTGTGGACGGCGGTTGTTCGAAGCTCGGTTCCAGCTGGCTGGGTCCCGGCGTTGCCGTCCCGTTGTTGAAGTTGCCTAGCAACCTTGCCGATCAACAGTACAGAGATTGCAGGCAGGTGATTGCGCAATGCCGAGTAGCCGTGTGCCTGCTTGGCGGGCCGCTGACCGCCGGACTGACAGCTGTACAAGCCGCGGCGCTGGGTCTGGCGCCTTGCCAACCGCAGGGCGAATCTTGCGGCAAAACTAACCAATGGTCGGCCGAGCGAAACGGCAGTCGGGCTGTTCTGGTGAGTCGTCTTTATTCTTAACTGGTTAGAGATTCTAAAATATCACCCGCTTAGGTTATAGATTCTAAAATCTCACCCGCTTAGGTTATAGATTCTAAAATCTTACCCTCTTTGGTTATAGATTCTAAAATCTCACCCTCTTTGGTTATAGATTCTAAAATCTCACCCCTCTTAGGTAGAAATTCTCAAATCTCACCCTTCTTAGGTAGAGATTCTAAAATCTCACCCTTCTTAGGTAGAGATTCTAAAATCTCATCCTTCTTAGGTAGAGATTCTAAAATCTCACCCTTCTTAGGTAGAGATTCTAAAATCTCACCCTTCTTAGGTAGAGATTCTAAAATCTCACCCTTCTTAGGTAGAGATTCTAAAATCTCACCCGCTTTAGGTAGAGATTCTGAAATCTCACCCGCTGTAGGTAGAGATTCTAAAATCTCACCCTCTCTAGGTATAAATTCTAAAATCTCACCCGCTTTAGGTAGAGATTCTAAAATCTCACCCTTCTTAGGTAGAGATTCTAAAATCTCACCCGCTTTAGGTAGAGATTCTGAAATCTCACCCGCTTTAGGTAGAGATTCTAAAATCTCACCCGCTTTAGGTAGAGATTCTAAAATCTCACCCGCTTTAGGTAGAGATTCTAAAATCTCACCCGCTTTAGGTAGAGATTTTAAAATCTCACCCGCTTTAGGTAGAGATTCTGAAATCTCACCCGCTTTAGGTAGAGATTCTAAAATCTTACCCGCTTTAGGTAGAGATTCTAAAATCTCACCCGCTTTAGGTAGAGATTCTAAAATCTCACCCGCTTTAGGTAGAGATTTTAAAATCTCACCCGCTTTAGGTAGAGATTTTAAAATCTCACCCGCTTTAGGTAGAGATTGTGAAATCTCACCCGCTTTAGGTAGAGATTCTAAAATCTCACCCGCTTTAGGTAGAGATTCTAAAATCTCACCCGCTTTAGGTAGAGATTCTAAAGTCTCACCCTCTTTAGGTACAGACTCTAAAATCTCACCCTCTCTAGGTATAAATTCTAAAATTTTGCCCTTTCATTTCAAGGGAGTATTTAAAAGTTAAACCCTCCCATAATGAAGTATTTCTAATAAGCGACCCACCGTTCCAATCTGAAAAAAAATATTAAATCATAAATCTCATTAGATAAAGCTGTTAAAATTTCGGCCCTCCTCCTCCAAAGTGTGTAGACAAAAAATTTGACTCTTTAAATAGATTCCAAAATCTTGCTTACAGTGTTTTATAATTGATTACGTAATCAATTAGACAATTTAG
This sequence comes from Macrostomum cliftonense, assembly GCA_950096795.1. Classification (NCBI taxonomy): domain Eukaryota; kingdom Metazoa; phylum Platyhelminthes; family Macrostomidae; genus Macrostomum; species Macrostomum cliftonense. Next base: position 1,801,749 of record CATNEM010000136.1, on the reverse strand, counting down.
ACAATTTAGACTCATCATCATCCTCACCAACGCAGAGCCCCGGCAAGCTGGTGATATCCCTGCGCAGCCGCCCACTGACAGCGCAGCTCCAGCAGCAGCTGTTCAACAGGCAGACGCGGCAGCAGAAGATTGACAGTGTCGCAGCCTCCATCTCGAATAATTCCGGGAAAAACTTCGACAGGAGCTCCGCTCTAGGTAATCAAGGAAATCAGTCCGTCGAGTCTTTAACAACAACGACCAGGCCGCCTTTAGCTCATCGTCGTGTCGACCTGCCCGACGTCAACGAGCAGCAGAGTGAGCCAAGCGACCCGTCACCTCGCCCCCCAGCCTATCAGCTGTGGTCCCATCTGCTGGCCTCAATGCTGGCATTCGTCTTCGGCGTGGCGACCACGGCCGCCGTCTGGGCCATCGTCAGCGGTTGGAAACATCGAGCTCGTCGTCGGGGTCGTCGACTGCGTCGGAGCGACGATTTTCGCGAATGCCGTTGCAGCAGCAGCAGCAGCGGAGGAGTTGGCGGCGGCGGCGGCGGAGGCTGCGGAGGAGTTGGCGGCGGCGGCGGCGCAGCACGCGGGCATAACAACAATGGCAGCGCCAAGTCCTCGGCAGATCCGCTGCTGCACTCGGGCGCTGTCAAGCTGCGACAGGGCGAAGGCGAACCCGGAGGTCGCGACGGACATGACGGCAACCGCGGCGGCGGTGGCGGTGGCGGTGGCGGATCCTGCGACTCATCGTCTGGCGTCGGCGATTGCGGCCAGGGTCGGGGCCGGCCCGCTAGCGCCAAGGTTTGATTGATTGACAGCTCCAATGGCAGAAATTTCCTAGTCTGTTTTTATTATTGTTTTTTTTTTGTATAGCTTAGCTGTCAATCATGTAATTTCCTATCTTGCAATTTCCAATTGTTTTGCTCTGCCTATTGTGATGTCAGCTTGTGTTAAAATATAAATCTCCTCGTACAGCTTCGCGTGTACTTTTATAGCCTGTAAATAGACCAACTATTGTCTGTAAAATCCCAATTCCCCAAAACTGACTGACACATTTTTTTCGTGCTTCTATTCTGCGTGCTTCAGCAAATTTGTTCTCAGCGAAGCTCAAATTCCCGAGCTCAAGGATTTTATAAATAATATATTTTTTTAAATTCTATATGAATTCAAGGCAAACTCACTGTCAGTTAAAAGAACAAACTTAGTTGATCCACCCTGCTCCCGGGTGTGGCGGCGCAATTTTTATATCCAGGTTTGTGTCGAATCTATTTTATTTTTAAACATTTTGGGTAATTTTTTAAACCTTGAAATTTAACCTCTTTTTCTGTTCGATTGTTAATGAAAGACAGAAATCTTCTTTACTATTTGCTACTCCATCCTCAGGTCCTTCGGGGGTAGCCGCGACTCCATCCTCAGCTCCTTCAGGGATAGCCACTACTCCATCCTCAGATCCTTCGGGGGTAGCCGCGACTCCATCCTCAGCTCCTTCAGGGGTAGCCGCTACTCCATCCTCAGGTCCCTCAGGGGTAGCCGCTACTCCATCCTCAGGTCCCTCAGGGGTAACCGCTGCTCCATCCTCAGCTCCTTCAGGGGTAGTCGCTACTCACAAAAATTACAGCTATTGGAGTCGCCATTAACAATCGCTAATTTTACTAAGTATTCTGTTTCGTTCGTCTATGCAACTTAAGCTAATTTACGAGTTCAATTAAAACAAACAGTTCTCAGGTTTTTGTAACGCGCTAACACGCACTCGCAAATGATCGTTATTATTTATTATTTTGTTTTTCGCAAGAATCCAATTACCCCCCCCCCCCTGTCAGCAATGACCCTCCCCTCGCCTCCTCCCAGACGACCTTTAATGACCTCTTAGTCATTTAAACAAAAACAGAATTGCAACAACAACAACAGGCTCTGAGTGTGACCCGTAAGCTTGGCTGGGTTTATCCCTATGTCGATCCTTTTTCTTATCTTCCCCCCTATAATGGTTTTTCCTCTGGCTTTCCTGCATTGATCATATATATCAGGATAATGTTTGTGTCAGGATTTTGTTTCACTTTCTTTCTTTCTTTATTTGGCGCGACTCTGATCTCTGAACTTTTGGCGTTCGCAAAAAAGGAACTCTGCAATCAATGGCAATATTAACTAATTTGTATTAGACGTTTTTGTTTGTTATTCTCAAATATCAGGATTTCAAACAAATACTAAAAATAATTTCAATATAAGCAAACAATTACTTTCTGCCTCTGCCTTTTTATTTTAGTTGGTGTCATTTTGTGTGTTTTTTTTATTTGTTTTGATTATGTGAATTATGCAAAAAATTGACTCTGTAGATGCAGCTGTCAGCAATTGTTTACATCTGGATCTCTAAAGAAATCCTATCTCTACAGGGTGAGATTTTAGGATCTATATCTCGACAGGGTGAGATTTTAAGATCTCTATATCTACATGGTGTGATTTTAAGATCTCTATATCTACAGGGTGAGATTTTAAGATCTCTATCTCTACAGGGTGAGATTTATGGATCTCTATATCTACAGGGTGAGATTTTAAGATCTCTATATCTACAGGGTGAGATTTTAAGATCTCTATATCTACAGGGTGAGATTTTAAGATCTCTATATCTACAGGGTGAGATTTTAAGATCTCTATCTCTACAGGGTGAGATTTATGGATCTCTATTTTCTGAGAAGATAAATTTTTATATCTCAAAGTCTGTATGGATTAGATTTAGAGTATAGGATATTTTAAGTGTCTAATTTGATTATCCGTATTTAGACAGAACAGTTAGACAGGCCAATCGAACAATTCTAACATCATCGAGGTTCTGCATTAAATATTTGTCAGCATCAACAAGGCTTGTAAATTTTGCATAAAATGTAAATTTTCATCATCAATTGTTCTAAATTGTCTGCTTTTTTGTACAAAATACCCTTACATTTATGCTTAAAATCCTACTTATATAGTAGTATGAAGCGGCAGTCAGCTGCGCAATAAATCAGGGAATTGATTTATTATTATTTTTTCTAGTTTTGCTTGCATTGCGTTGGTTTGTGTGTGTGTGTGTGTGTGTATTTTAATTTTTCTGTTTCTGTTTTTGATTTTTATTCTATTCGCTTCGTACTTTGCTTTTATTGTTTTGGTTCGGATATTTTGTGTCACCTCTTCTTTAACGTTGCTAGCAGTGGCTAAATCGGACTTATTTGCACAGTTAGCTTTCTTGTGTTGACACCCAGCTAGCCCAATCATCCCAATGGCGAACATCTGCAGCTCTTTGTTTCACTCAGTCCAGAACGCATCAACCTGTTTTACACAAATAGTCTTTGTCAATGCACAATTATGCAACAAAGAGATTTGTTGCGCTTATCAGGGTTTGATTAGTTGCGTGTTTTTTTGTGAGAAATTTGCGAATTAATCAATCAAACAAAAAATTTTAGTGTTCAAAAACCCAATCAGGTGTGTATTTTTCCTCACTGGTTCTAATTAATAATTTGTGTTTTACTACCTCGCTGTTTACCAACAGTAGCAAGCTAGCCACACTCGCAACTCAGTCCAGTCACAGTGTGCGGGCGAGGCCATTTTAATTCCATTTAATTGTGTTTTTTCAGGACATCAATTTTTGGCAGTCTGCCAAGTGTTTTTTGTCTCTGTCACTCTGAAAATAAACGTCAACTCTGTGTGTAAATTGCACTCTCTGCCTCTTGTTTACTACTTGTTAGTATGCGCCCATAAGTAGTATATATATATATATATATATATATATATATATATATATATATATATATATATATATATGTCGAGATGATTCGATGTAGTTTATATATATATATATATTCTGCCACTTTATGTATAGTTTTTTTCGTTTTTTTTGACAAATATGCAAATAAAAAACGTCGGATCAGGATTTCTATTACCCTAATTATTTATCTGTAGCCGCAGCCAGCAATTTGTCTTGCTGTCTACTGTTTGTTCGTATCGCTTTTTGTCTCGATAAATTCTGACTACGTGTCAATTCATTATCTTGGCTTTATCATTTTCTTATATTCTTTACTTGAACTTCGCATAAGAATAGTAAAAAAAGGTACAGTTCAAGGTAGATCAGAAGGCAAAAAGCAGGGAGGGGCAAGTGATGTGCAAAATATGAATGCGAGGTCAAGTATATTGAGGTTAGGCGAATTGGATTTGATGTGCATTGTGCAGGTGCCTCAAGAATTCTGAGTTCGAAGTCAAATTGGCATATTGGTCAAGTCTGAAATTTAGGATTAAAAATCACAGGTTTACATGATGGAATCCCAAAAAAGCACGCATGAGTTTCGTACAAGGTGCCATAAATAGCATTTACTTAGAAAAGTAGTACGCAAGCAACTATAAAAAATTAGCTTATAAATAAACTAAACAAGAGGAAGAGGTTACGTCGGGGCGTAGTTCCTGATTTATTTCTTGTGGAGTTACGCAACTAAAAATAGTCAATAGCTCTGCCATTTATAATTTTAAGCATAGTATTCGCTTACATGTATATACCATCAGAGCAGATTTTAGACTTTGACAGATTTATTAGATACTGAAACGGAATGCACTTTTATTACAACAGGATTCACCAGTAATTTAGACGGCGATCGGAAAAGCGGTGCAGCTTTGAGTTAATCCAACAGTCAATCTTCTCCGCTAATGCCTCCATGGAAACGAGGCAATCAATCGGGCTAGTACTTTGAAGTTGCAGCAGCTTCCGCTCGACATAGCGGATCCTCTCTTCGTCCTGAGTCTCCATGGCGACGCGTCTCTCGTCCCTGATGGTCTCCATGAGCCGCAGGCTGAACTCCACGTGCTCGCGGCAGTCGCTGTAGTGAGCCAGAGTGAGCAGCTCCTCCAAGTCCGCGTCTTCTTGCAGCTCCTCAAGCCACGCACCGAATGCGATTGGCGTGCGATTGCGGAGCAGCTCAGCTTGGAGACTCCAGCTCAGGCAGCGGAAGTTCACGTACAGGTGGGAGGAGCGAGGCTGAGACAGTCTGGCTGTGAACAGAGTCTGCGTGAACTCGGGAAGGAACGGGAAGCGAGGCGGAGAGTCGCAGGGGAGGCAGAACCTCCACGCCCAGTCTGAGATCGTTGGCAGCCATCCCCATGTGTTTCGAATTTCCTGCGGCTTGAATCCAACCTTGACACGATGCCCCTGGAGCTCTATCAGGAGACGTTTCGCTTTCTCAGATTTCCCGAACTTCAAATGCGCCATGGCGGTCAGGCACAGGCTGGCGCACTTGCAGCACTTGCACGGTTTGTTTGATTTTTTGCCCAAAAAGGGTGTCCCTGCTGCTCGATTCTGACTGCAGCTCGCTCACACACTGGTGCACCGCACTGTACACGTCTGGGAACTTAGCATACATGTACATGTAGTTTTCATCTCTTACATGTATCTCAGAGAGAGGTGGTTCTGTCACAGGCAACAGGGTGAATGGGTGAAAGTAGAAACTCTCTGACTGCAGCAGACTGACTGACTGACTGACTGCAGGTCTCACGAGTCTCAGCTGCTCGACCACAAAGCCGATGTCGCTTCTCAGCTCTCCAAGTCTTTGTCGAACCCTCGCCTTCGTGTTGTCGAAGTCGCCGCCGATTCCAGCGTTCTTGAAGTATAGCGGAGCGTCAGGCATGAAGAAGTGCGGCATGCACTCGTCGGGTGAGCTGGTTGAGTCGATGAAGCCCAGCATCATGTCGAGAGACTCCTTCAGCAGAGCGATCAGATTCTGAGGCCAAGCTCTAGCTAAATAATGGGTTCCGTGTCTCTCCAGCATTAAGAACAGCAGAGTCTTTGCATTGTAGGTCTTGAGTCCATGCGTGTCCAAAGTGTCAGGCAGGAGTCTCTTGAAGATGAACTTGATGACTGCGTACAGCTGGCCCTGGACTGTGCTCAGCTGCCTCATGATTTCTTTCTCTTGGAAGCTGAAGGTCACTCTGAGCTCGTTAGTTGAGTTCGGTCTGGTTCGTTCGGACATTTTATGTGATCACAGTATTGCAATGGCCAATTACATCCCCAACAGTGGATTACTCAAAGAAGCGAACCCATTCATTAGCCAGTAGAATTCAACAGTTAGCTAAAACAAATTTGGTTCTAGGTGACTTGAACGCTGTAATACGTTGATCCAATCAGTAACCCTTCCATCCAATTACCTTTGCATGCAAACATTGCTGTTGTTGTTGGTGATGTTGATGTCAATCAACAACATCTACTCGCCCTTTTGTGCCAGCAGGCTCGCAAGCACCTGCACCTCCTCCATCCTTTCCTTTCACCGCTTCACCAGCCAACACATTCGCGTCCTCGTTCCCCTGCAAACCAAAGTAGCTGGGCACCCAAATTACACGCACCTCTTCACGCTCTCTCTTCGGGCACTCCAACTTGTTACTGCTGCGAGTTCGAGGAGAACAGAACCTCAGGATCCAGAAAAGCGATTCCTTAAAGCGATCAAAAAGAAATGAAATACAATAAAGATTTTTTTTAGATTTGATTTCTTTGTTATTCTACGCTCTCATCCGATTAAACGCGAGTTTTATTATTGCATGAAAATTATAATGCAAGCGTGGCAAAGCAGATTCAAACAAATTCAGATCAAAAATAGAAACAGGCAGCTGGCTGAAAAAAAAAATAAAAAGATTAAAATTAGGAGATTCTAAGGCTTCATAATTAGTTACTAAGATGGTAATAGCAACGTAATCTAACTTTCTTTACATATTTCTAGTTGCTTTGCGGAAGTTACTATCTAATACGAGCGTAACTACGAGCGT